>WBOK01000399.1:0-57225 GCA_009289805.1 Alternaria gansuensis | reverse complement strand
CTAACCCTAACCCTAACCCTAACCCTAACCCTAACCCTAACCCTAACCCTAACCCTAACCCTAACCCTAACCCTAACCCTAACCTTAGACTACTAAGCAAAATTAAAGTTAAAAAATTTGCTAAAGGTACTAAAAAAACAATATTAATTAAAACGTGTTTAACAGCAATTGCTAGCCTATAGCTAACAACAAGATTGCAATAGAGGTAGAAAAGGTAGAAGAGAGTAAAGACACGTACGTTACTGCAGCAGGAGCCTACAATACTTTATACAAGCTCCTTATATACTACTTTTTACTTTCAGGATTTCTTACACTATATAGTACTGCATATAAACAACTTATATATAAATAATATAATACTTAAACTATTTTTCTCCTTACTTAACATAAAGACTAATAGCTTATATTAAGTAATGTTAAACTTTACTAAGTTACTATATAAAAAGCTATAGTAGTAAATTATAAAGCCTACGTTTACTTTTATTAAGCGGCCTCCTTAGTTAGTTAAAAAAAAGCTATTAGCAGTAGCTTCTATAGTAATTAAGTAAACATAGAGGTTAAATATAAATATTTATTAACCCTTTATTAATGCGTCTAGTATTATAAATGTTAAAGTTATAATAAAGGTTGTAAAAAGCTTATTTAGCAGTAAGTTTATTTAATACGTTGCGCATGTTAATAGTCTAGGTGTAATAATAGTATATTATTTTACTAATCTCTGCTTGCGTAAGTACAACTTTAGTTAAATGACCTTATAGTAGCTTTATAAAAAGCAAGAGTATATTAAAATAGCTACTAAGTAGCTGAGATAAACTAATAAGCAGGAGAATTTTGTAAGTTACTTTTAGGAATAGAAGAGCTGTGCTTAAATAGTAACGCTGTTGTTATATGTTTACATTTAAGTATAAGCACTAGAAACGCCGCAACTACAACACCGCTAGGATAGCAATAGAGATAATAGAAGTTATAGTTATTTGTAAATAGTTATTAGTTAAGACAGTTAGTTAGAGGGATATCGCGCATCTTTATTTTTGCCTAAACATGCGACACACTAATTGCGTGCTAGCAATGCCAAACAAGGGGGCATGAGCCGAGATACTTGTTGTTAGCAATAAATCTTTTTTTACCAAAAAGGTGTCTACAAAATGTATAGTCACATCAAAAGGTTGTCTCAAAAGGCCGAAGCCAATAATAAGTGTTGTATAGTAGTAATATTGTGCGCTTTTAATAATTTCTTATAATTCTTATTTCTAAAAACTAACTTGCTATTCTTTTATTCTTAACCTTGTAGGTGTCTTTATTAAACTTAAGGAGCTTATAGACTCTGGTCTAATAAGTTTAATACTACATAACTAGTATGTTATTTATATAAAATATTAAAAGAGGCGCGCATTCCTTAGTAAAGAAAAGGTATAGTTCCTTAGCTAAAGCCTATAGGCTAAGCTTCTTTAGTGTGCTTAAGAACTTATTATACTATAATAAAGGTAAGTCTCTTAGGCTTATAAAGCTTTTTTAAGCTTAACATACTTACTTGCGCTCTTGTAACTATTTAGTAGGTTGTATAGAACTATTGTTTTATTACTAATATTAGCGTTAAGAAACACGCTTACTACTTTAAGCTACTATATATCTATATTAAAGTTAGCAGTAATTGCAATAGTAAGCTTAAAAAATTACACAGCTAGTTTTGCTGCGTATGTTAAGTATAGTAAGTCTTTTACTTAAAAGTCTCCTTTTACTATAAGATATGCTTTACATTTAAAAAAATAGCTGTTCTTGTTAAGCCTGTAGGTAAATACTAAATTAAAAAGAAGAGGCTAAGAGTCTTTTAGAATCACCTCATCTATTTAGGTGCCTTTTAAAAGCATAGTATTAATCTTTTTATAGCTAGCCTGTCTAGGTATTATTCTATATTAGTGATTATAGAAGTTTTTGTATTTATTTAACAGCTTTATAAAATTATTAAAGTGCGTTTAAGATTAATTAACCTTTTTAAAAGCTACTACTATTACAGCGTAAACTGTAATTAGCTCTCTATTATTATTCTAAAACTAAAGAAGTAGTGCTTTATGCTTAAGAGCTTTTGATAAGTTATATAATAAGCAATATACGCTCGCACCTTCTATGTTAGGACTGCGTTAGGTAGTTTTTTCTAGCCTTAAGGAGCTCCTTATAAAAAGGCCTTATATTTCCTTTCTATGAAGTCTCTTTGCTAAAGTATTTTAAGAGGCTCTAGTTAGTGTTGTTAGATTTTTAGCACTACGCTAGGCGTCCTTAAAAGTAATTCTTACTTCTTTTTAAAACTATAAGAGCCTCTGCGCGTCTATTCAGCTTAATCTACTATTAGTTTATAATTTTTAGGAGCTAAGCAGCTTATTACTACTACTTACAGCTCTTTAAGCAAAAGTGCTTTACTTTAGTACTTATGCTTTTAGTAAAAAAAGCGCTAGCGTTGCCTTAGGCGTTAGTAACTATTTTAAAGAACCTTTCTGCCTTGCACAAATTCTTTAAAAAGTGTTAGCTAAACGCTTTTTATATGCTGTTAGCGTACTGCCTTTTAAAAACTACAATAGGCCTTTTACAGTCTTTACTACTATTTAGTTACTTGTTAGCTGTAAAGCCTTCTATGTTAATATTCTTACTCAACTAATACTATTAAGCTGCAAAACTACTTCTTTAGCTTCACTATTTTTCTTTTTATCAAGAGTATTTACTATAAGTACTTTGTCCTTCTTAAGTAGCTTATAGCTTGTCTCTAGTAGTATAGCGTCTTGTTAAATGTAATATTACGCGTTGTAATAACTTGGTTAAGCGCTAAGACTTATATGCAGTATATATTAGAGGCTCTATAGCCTCCTAAGTAACTAATATAGCCCCTAAGAAGAGTTTAAAGGCTTTTTTTATTTTGCCTAGCTACTTTATTCTTATTTAAGAGATAGGCGCGGCAGCTATAAGCGTATATACTGCTTTAATCTAGTTTTATGTTAGCTATAAGTCTATTAAAAAGCTTAGGTTTATAGTACTTAAAGTACCTCTTACTTTGTTAATTAAAGAGCTTGTTTAGTAAGCACAAGCTATACGCACAAGAAGAAGTTATATTATAAAGCAAGGCTCTAGCTTGTTAATTCTTAGTTAAAGTTTCTTAGGCAGGTTTACGCTTGCCTTTATTTTAATTAACTTAGTTATTAGCTCCTGTTCTGCTTATTTAGCAGCTTTATTTAGTTTATATATAATTAGTAAAGAAAGCTTAATAGTAATGCTGCGTTTGTTACACTGTATTTAGTACTATAACATTTCTTGCTAAGAGAGTGTTAAAGGATTATTGATTTGTGTAATTTTAACTATCTAGAGCATTAAATAAGCTATAAGCAGTGCTTTAAGATAGTAAAAGGCTTTTATAAATTCTAAAATAAGTTTTACCTATAAAATATATATATAGAGCTTGCTGCTAAAGGCGTCTAAAATTACTTGTACCTATTACTCTCCTAAATAGCTTTAAGGCATGTTAAATACTTCCTATAAGATCCTCTGGTATAGTTAAATAAAAAGCACTTTTACTTGTCTTAAGATAACTTATTTTATATAAGTTAGAGTATAGTCCTTATACATAACAGCTGCTATTTTTTTAATTCTTATGCTTTTAAGCTGTATTTATAAGCACTTTTAATGCTTTAGAGCTTAAGTTCCCTAATTAAGTATACTAAAAGTTTTTTCAGTTGCTTTTTAAATAGGTTGCTTACAAGCTTCTTACTAAAGGTATTAAGTTTATGAAAAGCTTAGAATAGGAAAATAAAAGCTTATATTTAAGAAATAAGAAGTTTTAACGGTATTTAAGCCTTACTAGTACAACGTTTTTGCCTAGTATACCTTATTAAAGAGTATTGTCTAGGCCTAAGTACTAAACTCCTCTTTTGTGAAAATAAGCTTCTAAAATAATGTTTCAATAAAGACTTTGAACATTTACTTTATTATTTAGAATTTAATTTTTAGTTTTCCTACTATATATTCTATTTAAAACTTCTTATAGGATCTACATACTTCAGCTACTAATAAGAAAGGCTTAAGTGCCTGCCTTTAATGTCTCCACTTCCTTAGTAGGTATAAAAGAGCTTAGTATAAGTAGTTCCCTGCTACTTACTAAATGCAACGCGGCTTTACTATCTATTATAGTGCTCTCTAATAGTATATATATGTTAAAATTGCTCGTATAGTATACACCTAGGCTGTTGTTTCCGATAAGAAAAGCTAGATTAATTAAAAATGTAACTATACTACTTAATAAAGGCTTTAACTTACTTTTTTTCTTTTAAAGAAGCTTATATTCTACTTTAATAAGCTCTATACAAAGTTTTTTGTACTGGTTAGTATATAAGTAGTTATAAATCTTTTTAACTCGTTTTTTACTAACATTATAGTTAACTTTCAAGTAGGCCTTAATTACTACTAGAAGTATATAGCACTTTACTAGCTCTTATAAATACCTTTTTTTAGTGCTGTCTTTATAAGAGCACCTATAGCTGCCGTTTTAGCCTTCGCTCTTAGCGCCTTGTTTAAGTATATAAAGTTTTAAGCTTCCTAATATAGCGTAAGCTCTTAAAATTTTTACTAAGCTTAGTAAGCTAGTTAAGCGCTATTAAAGCATATTTAAAAACACTTAACGTATCTAGTTAAGATTTATATAATTCTTTTTTAGCGTCTATTACTATTAGTAGAGTATTTTTGTAGTGCTAGCCTAGTTAAAAGAGTATTTAGCTAATATTGCGTTTATCAGGTTAAATATAGTAAACGCGCTATTTACTTTAGAGATTTTTAGCTCCTTAGCTTTTAGTTAGCTTATTTACTACTTGTTGTACTAAGCTTGTAGTTCTATAGTACTAAGCTTTGCCTTTTTAAGGCTCGAGCAGTACTTTTAGTATATTACTACTTAGTTAATAGCGTTTATTAGCGCTAGTTTAAGCTTTAATTACTTAATAAGTGTAGGAGCTAAGAAGGAGCAATTGTTGGATCACCTAAGTGGAAAGTGAGTGTATTAATCAACTAAGTGCCACAACAAAGTGTCAATAACTACTCAAGAGACATAAGACGATCTGGCCTGTTTATATAGACGCTAGCGGGTCCGTCACGTGAACATCTTACTAGGATCACCTAATCAACAGGGTAATCCGCGTATCAATACTCTAACACACCACCTAGGTTAGTGAGAATCTATTAATCTAAGCTGTAAGCAAGGAGTTAATCCTTTCTAGATTAACGTTGTTAATTAAAAGGTCCTCTTATAACCTTAGTCCTACTTTCTAATCTTTTATCTCTATTGTAATATGGTAATGTTGTTTTAATTAAGCAAGCAGCTTATTTCTATTGTAATATTAAAACATTAGATAGACCCTAAATATCGCGTTACTAGTCTGTGTGTAATTAATAAAAATACTAATCGCGTCTGCTGCTCCTCTAAAACCTTTAGCCTTACTACAATATTAATTACAGAGTCTTTCTAATCTCTAACGCACCTCTATTACTATTAAAATAGTAAGCCTTATTACCTTACTATTCTCTTACTAATCAGCTACTAATTTTTCTAGTGTAGTTTGCCCTTAATAGTAATAAGCATAAGCGTTGCTTAAAAAGCTATTGTTAAAAGCATAATTATTGCTTAGAAAGCCTACGCTAACAACGTAAGAATAGTGCTAAGCATAAGCACTATGCGCGTTAATGTGTATTTAATAATAAAATCTAGCAAGCAGTTAATTTATAAGATAATAAAAATTTATTGCCTTTGCTTTTCAATCTGTACGCGTACTTTAAGACTTCTAGCATCTTAGCTTAGAGATTAATTAACTTACCTAATAAATTTAGTCTACTATTAAGCTTTTATTTAAATTTCAATTTAACTAAGAGCTAAATAAAAAGATTTAGCTAGCGCAAGGGCAAGACTGTTTAAAAGCTTATTTAAACGTTAAAGTAGATTACCGCTTAAGCAACGTTTAGAGCATAGTAACACAACAACAGCAATAGCCTATTTACGCCTATTAAGTTATTTATAAGGCGCAACGCGCTTTCCTCTACTTAAAAGAAGGCGCTTATAAGCTTTTTGAAAATTGCTCCTAATATATTATATCCTTGCGTTCCTCTATATAAGTGTTGCATAAAGAGGTTGCTTAAAAGTTAATATACTAAGCGCTGTTCTAATTAAGTTTAAACTAGTAGTTAGAGTAGTACTTAGTATAGTAGTTACTTAGTTTATATATTCTATACTATAGAACAATAATCTTGCTAACTGTTTTATAGCTATGTATAAAGATAAAGAGTTTAGTCTTTAATTATTTAAGCTTCTTACTTAGGCTGCTAACTAGCCTTTGTGGATAGTATGATAATAGGTACTAAGTTAACAATTATTAGCTACTTAGCAATATTATTGCTTGCTGTAAAAAGATTAATAGTAGTATTGTACGGGTGTTGGAGTGTATGAAGATATACTGCTACGAGGGCAAGAGACTACTAGTGACTAGATTATGCAAGGACGAGGTTGGTAAGATAATAATCTTATTGTGGGTTGAGTATGAAGACTATTAATAGAAGAAGAAGCCCATTTTATAGTACAGTATAGGAGCTTAGCTGTAGAGTAAACGAATTATAAGTAGTGTCCCTTTCTAAGAGATACAGAACAGGCTATATACCTTAGGATTAGATAGTTAAGCATTAACTTAGCGTGTAGTAGGGTATTACCTTATGCACTAGCATAAACCTCCCCTTCCTGTAAGCTTAGCCCTATTAAGCTCTATACTCTACAGAAAGAAAAAAAAACAGTAAAAATAAAAGAAATAAACAAAGAAAACATTATTTCATTACTTAGAATACTGCCTAGTATTAGTAGGTTTTATATCCTTGCAGTAGCTATAAAATCTAGGTGTCTAGAGATCACCTAGATTCTATAGGCTTAGCGGTTTTCTCTTTACACACTTAATACAGGTATATCTCTACTATATTACTATTTTTACTTCTTTAAGTATTACTTTTAATAAAGTTTTAAACTAGTAGTAAAAGTACTTAGTTTAAGTATAAGTATAATTGCTATAGTAGTAGTAAAAGCTTAAGTTTTAAATATTAATTAAAGACAACAATTATAAAGCTGCCTAGTTATAGTTAAATGTACTAAAACGTTATTTAAAATTACTATACTTGATTAAAAATGAACACGCATAAAACGCTACAAAAAAAAAGGTATAACAAGTTTTTTACTTTTTTAGAAGAATTAGCGTTTATAAGCTTTGAAGCTAAGTTCTTCTTGAAGGAGCTAGAGAGAATTAGCATAAAAGAACTTAGCATTTTATTTATTTTAGTCTTTTATCATATGTAGAGGATTTTTTCTATTACTAGAGAATCATAATTATTTAGAAAAACTTTAAATAGAATCAGTATAAAAAGCGTTCTTTGCTAAATCTTGTAATATAGGCTATAAGTCTAGAGTTTATTGTGTAATATAGTTATAGTTTTCTTTAATATAATTATAAAGCTATTTATTAGTAGAGTTTTATAGCATTTTGTTTAGCTTCTTATAAACAAGAAAAATATCCTATTTAGCCTATTTTACAAAGGCCCTCTAGAATTGGTACTTTATATGCACATCTATATAAAATAGCTAGTTGATTTCTCTAAACTTATTATAATAACTGGAAAAAGTGTAAGAAGTAGTAGTAAGGTTATAGTAAGCTTTATAAATTTTCCAATAAATCTTTATAGTAGGCACTTTAATTATACTATCTTAGACAATAATAAGCTAAAGAAGTATAGTATAGTAGTTACGCGTAGTTAGTCCTCTAAATTTATAAAGTAAAAAAACTTTTAAAATTGAAACTTTTTTTTGCAGATTTACTTTATTTACTTAGCGCTAGAAATACTTTTTGCGCGTTTTCTAGCTAGTTAGCTTTGTCTTTCTATCTTTCAATAAAACTATTTAACAATTCAATACCTATATCCTTACCCTACTACAGGTACGCTCGCACATATTTATAAAATCCTATTAGTATCTTTATATAGTTGTTTATGTTCTTATTATTAAATACAAAGTTACTTTAAATTATTTCTATACTAAGTTCTTTTATCATTGCACGCTTAAGGTTAAAATAAATATACTTAAAGTATGTTTAATTACTTTTCTTGGCAAACTAAGTATAGTAAAAGTAAAAAATTAAAGTATATATTTCATGAAGCATTACGTATTATAACTAGTATCCTAGGTCTATGCGTATAGCCTATTAGATAAGCAAGTAGTAAATATTACGCAGCTACTTATGTTTAGTTTTTTGTTTATATGTTATAAATAGAACCTATATATTTTTAAAGTTTCTATAATAATAGTATTTAGATTGCTACACTATTGCAGCTATATATAAGTGATAGTAATAATACTTTTTATACGCTAGAATTCTTCTACCTATAGTTGAAAGTCTATAGTGTTAATAATCTTATCTTAAGTAGGCATAGAGTTGAAGTTAGGTTAAAATAGTTAATATTTAGTAGCTTAGCAAATCCTTATCTTACTCAGTTAAGTAATATTTACTAGTAAAAAGCTTAAAAAATAATAAAATGAAATACAATTTCTTACTAAAAGCTTTGTTTTATATATAGTAAGAGCAGATATTTCTTAAGTATATTAGAAAGCATAGCCCTCTAAAAAGGACTTAAAACACATATAGTAGTACGGTTATAAATAAAATATACTTAATTATATAATAAGTTGTTAGAGTATTATAGTTGTTTGATATTAACTTCTTAATGCTACTCTTTAATAACTTTGATATAATTAGAATTTATAATTAGCTTCATTGCGTAGGCACGCTCAAGCAGCTTAAGAAATGCTAAAGTAAAATTTATATAGTAGCATGTTGTCTTAAGAATGTTAGTCTCTTGGTTTATTATAGTAAGCTTTTTATCTACGTAAGTAGCATTATTAAGCTTAGTGTCTAGTTATATAGCTACTTATTAGTATGTAGGTGTTGCTTTTAGAGCACAAGAGCTTAGTAAGGGCAGTAGAGCAAGAACTAGTTAGTTACTAGTCCTAGTTCTTACACGTCTTACTTAGATATTAGCAGTATTATGCCTTTATTATAAAATAGTCTTTTTGCTTATAAGTTTAAATGCCTTGACTATTATATAATTATTAGCTCTACTTTTTGCTAATATTTCTAAGGATTACCTTAGTTGCTTAGTTATAATTAATCGACTACAACTCCTTAGAGTGCGGGTCTTAAATGCTATAACATTACTATAGCAATTAATAGATTAAGCTTTAAGCAGAGTTCTTTTAAGTTCTATAACTATTAAAATAAATACTTTATATATTGAATGCACCTGCAGTTTTATTACCTTTTCATAATTTCTATCTTTAAAGAATTATTTAAAGTAAAGCTAATTAGTTTTTAAATTATTAAATATAACTATATACATTAAAATCTTTTACTAGAAAGCATAGTAAGAGTTGATGTAACCTCTATTATTTTTAGCTTTAGCATTAGGGCGTAGTTTCTGCGCGCTATAAGTTATATATTCCTTTTTAACTTATATAGCTGTAAAAATTTTGTTTAAGTTCTCTTTTTACTATTTACTAATGTCTAGAAGTAGTTTTTTGCTGTAAGAGCTATTTTGTATAGTAAAAGCATAGATATTTCTAAATAGAAGCTTAATAGTTGCCTAGTCTACAAGTAATATATAGCGTTCTTTTTTTTGTTTTTTATGTGTAGAAAGTATAGTTCTGCTGTGTAAAAAAAGTAAATAATATTTTTAAGATCTATGCGTTGTAGTATAAAAGCTATATTTATTAATTCTTAGTAGTTAAGTAATATGCAAGGCATGTAAATACTAATATATTTTTTAACAAATCTTGCTACTAGCTTCTTTACTATTAGAACTGCATTACCTAGTTCTTTTATCTTTTTATCTCGTGACGAGGATGCTACACTAATAATAAAATAGTATTTCTAAAAACTTTTAACACTACTATATTTGTTTATAAGTTGTAGGAGTTAAGTGTAAAGATTAATTATTACTAAAATAATCTCAAGAATCAGTTTAAATTAGTATAACGTGAGCCACAAGCGAGCTGATTACACAAGCGAGCTGATCACTAAATGCGGCACCCTACGTTTAAACGCGAACAACTTAACACTATAATAAGCTATTACAACGTATAGTAGCTTAAATTAATTGTCTACTTCTACTGTATCTTTTTGGCATGTGCGCTTGTTATGCTTAGTTTCACCGCATGTCTTACAGCGTTAGATACTACCTCTACTACTACCTGCGCGCAGCCTCCTATTACGCGCCTTCTTCTTAAATTAACTATTAACTTCCTTTTGCTTAACTATTGCCTTAGCCTCTACCTGCAATAAAGTCTCTTTTTCCTAAATTTGCTTTTTTTTAGACTTCCTACGCTTAGAAGCAGCTTTATTTGCTGCTTTAAAGTTAGCTACTCTAGCTACTAAAAGCACCTAAGAGTCTATTATAATATCTGCTTTTCTTTTAAACTGCTTTATTATTTTAATAATTAATGCTAGTAATAAGCTATAGTGCCTTTAAATCTAGTTAACTATAAGCGCTAATTAAGCCTTTATTTTAACAGCGTTGCTTAGTGTTTTAGGCTACTAGGTAGTAAGCCCTAGTAGTAGTAGTAATAGCATATAAAGCTTAACTTTAAGCTTTAATAATACTACCTCTAGGTTATATAGTACTAAGCTAGTTGCTTAAAAGCTAGATATAATAATCTTCTTTAAGAACGCGCTTCTAAATACCTAAGTAAAAGTAGTTAAGAAGGCTTTTTTATTAATATACTTAATGTAGCTATTTGCTAAGATATTAATTTCCTTCTTATACGCCTGCTTTAAAGGAGCAAAACACCCTATATTAAGAGGCTGTAAAATATAAAAAGCGTGCAGAGGCATATAGAAAGTAATAATCTTATTTTCCTTATATAGATCTTAGAAGGCAAGTAACTTATAGCTCTTATAGCTATTAAAAATAAGTAGCTAGTAACTACTTACTATTTAAGCCTCTGTATGCTAGATAAAGTGCTGTAGCTAGGTAATACTAAGCTTATTTATTATTTAACTATTATTACTAACACTTATTTTTAAATCCTTAGAGTTATAGTACTAGGCTTAGTTATAGTGCTTTGCTTTAAAGATTAGAAAGAGTAGAGTAACTTAGCCTCTAGCGCTAATTTCAGCAATTAATATTACCTACTTACAATTGCTAGGCTAAACTCTTAATAGCTTAAGGCGTCTTTTAAACGCTGTAACTACTTTTACTAACTTTCTAACACTTATTTAGAAGCTAGTCTTATTAAAGTTATAGGTATCTTTATCTAAAATACTGTATATAGCTTTAACACTACGTAAAAGATTAAACTAAAGGCTAATAATAGCTAGATCGCTGTATAGAACTCTCTAGAGATTACGCTACCTAGTTACTTAAGATTTAATACTAAGCTTGCAGCGTATAAAGTTAGTAGCCTAGTTCTAGTTAACCTAGGTACTACTACGTATAGTAAGTAGCTAATTAGCTATTTTTTGTACGTAGCTAAGCGTGGGAGCAAAACCTTGCGCGTTAAGCTTCTTTATATACTAGATTATTATCTCTTTCTTATGCTTTACTAGCTTTAATAAATTAGGAGTAATGTATTAGATTTTATAGCTTAGATAGCAAGGATTAGCCTATCTGCGCAGGAAAGTAATTTAAGATTAGGTAGTTGTGACATTGTAATAGATAGCAGGAGGTGGTGTTGTCTTAGTAAAGTAATTAGCTCGCTTATGTAATTAGCTCGCTTGTGGCTCACGTTAAAGCACTATTAAACTATTAATTTATAATAATACGCTTTAGCCGCACAGCGTTAAATAAGATCTTATTTACTAAAGTTTAGATATTAGTAACTTTAATACTATTACTAAGTTTTATTAGCTTTGATACTTCAATTTGATAATTAATAACTTTAAGGGCGTAGTCTATAATAAAGTCTTTTTTCTGTAGTTACTTCTAGGTCTTAAAAGACTTTTAATAGACTTAGTATTTAAAGTAGTTACTACTATAGCTACATGCTTTAAGCCTTGTTTAATAAAGGCTAAGATATTGCTTAAGCAGGTTTATTAGTAGCGTAAGTATTATCTTTAGCTTTTACTAGACTAAGTAAAAAAATCTTAATATAATCATTGTCTTTAAAAGTTAATACTTAACTAGAAAGATGTTAAAGTTAGTATGAAAGGAGCTTTAGTTAGTTAGTAGAGTTGTATTTAAATTTTATATATAGTAGCGGTATACTGCTAGCAGGCAAATAAAGGTAAAAGTAAATAAGTTTATATTACGCAAAAATAAGTAAGTTTTGTAATAAAAATAGCTGCTATTATTAGCTGTAGCTTTGCAAATGCGAGAAATTAGGAATAGTGTTAGTATAATAGTAAAGTATTGCAGGTTTATAAAATTAAGGTGCTTACTAACCACCTAGAATTTGTAGGATAGGTAGCCTATACTTGAATTTTATATAATAAATTAGTAAGTAAGCGGCTTATAATAAAGGCAGACACTAAAATAGCATCTCTTCCTCTTTCTAATAATTCAGACTATTCTATAGCCTAGAGGTTGCTAGCTGTAGTATTGTCTAAAAAAAAATACTTAAGATTAGTGAAGGCCTACTCTGGTCTAACATTAATTTCATAATTAATTATAGGAAGCCTTTAAATAATTTAATTAGTAATCTTATCAAAAGAAAATGCTTAAAATTAAGTGTTCTAAAGCAGCGTGTATAGTCCTTAAATATAGTAGACTAGAAAACTCTTTAGTTAATCTTATTCTAATCCATATTTCTAACAACTATGTATATATAGCCTAGCGTAAATTATCTTAGTTAAAAACTTCTATCAGGTTTTTATAATATAATTCTTCTAGTAAATAGTTAAGTTTAGTAATTATACTAATATATTAATTAGTAATTCTTCTAATACAAGTAATTCTATAAGTGCTAAAATTAGTAACATCTATTGCTAGTAAATAAGTATTAATAATTAGGCTAATAGTAGCTAGTTGTGCGTAAGTAATGATTTACTCTAAGTTTTATAAGTTGTCTGTTTTAGTAAAAAAAAAATTAATAGAATGAAAAAATTGAACTTATTTTAAAAAGCTTTGTTTGTATTATTATCAAAACAGCAGCTGCTCTTGTTAAAACTTTTTAAGAGCTAGAAAGTTAACGCTAATACTATTGCTAATTATAAGGTGCTAAAAGTCCAGTTTTAAAATATGTAAGATAATAGCAGCTTTTTAGTGTTGAGCTTTAAGTAATTTGATTTATTTGCCTTCTATATCTTTTACTGCTGATAGCAGAAGTTGGAGCTTATTAAGCTTTTTGTTTTTAGCAAATTTACTAGCGTTAAGTTAATATAGCTTTTAGGCTTAAAAGCTAATACTATATACTTATAGCAATTTAGCTAAGCTTACTAGCGCTACTTCTCTTAGTAAAAGAACCTATAATAGTAGACCTCTACTAGTTACTATGTAATATAAAGTGTTTCTTAAGCTAGTCTTACGCAATACTAGGCTTAAGGTTAAGGTTAGTAATAGTGCTATAAGCTATGAAACGTGCTGTGCTGTATAAAGTATAGTACTAACAATAGATTATTGCTAGTAGCCCTTGCTTGTCTTTATTCTACTAGTGTAGTAGGCCTTGTTGAAGTTCTTATAGTGCTGCTAATAATCTAGAATTGCTAAGCTTAGTATATTGTAGTACAAAGTTATCTATATTGCAGAAAGTTAATACGCTAGGTTCTTTGAACTTGCGGTCTAGGTAGCGTTTTACTTATTTATTTTTAAGGTGTCCAAGTCAAAAAAAAGATTGTGTGTAGTCAACGAGATTCGAACGGTGGGTGGATGAGGTCCACGCGCTAAGCGCTCGGAGCAGAAAAGCCCAGACCACCAAGCGAAAATCAGGGTTGAAAAATTTGCTGAAGGTACTAAAAAACGACACCAATTGAAACGTGTTCAACGGCGATTGCCAGCCTATGGCTAGCAACAGCGTTTTACTTATAAGAAAAAAATAGCTTATTATTTCATTATTAAGAAAACTAGTAGTTATAGGCTAATTTATAAAATACAGGCGAGAATTTAATTATAGTAGTATACTTTTAAGTGCATAATGATTAAGTAGCTAAAGAAGTTATTAAGTTAATATTCATTTCGAGCTTATTTTTCATTCTCTAGACTGATGAAGCCTTTTTTTGAAAAGGGCGCTTATTCTTGCTTATTATTATTACTATTACGCCTACTAGCTAAGGACGCTTATATTTTAGCTTTTACTAAATTATACAGCTCTTGTAGTGCTGTAGTAGTTATAGTTTCTATTACTAGTTCTTAGCGCAATAAGCTAGCGCCTTTTATATACGCTTTACTATTGTAAATCCATAAAGATTATTACTTGAAAAGTTGTTAGTAATAGTTAACTAAGTAAGCTAGCTTGCTTAATCGTAATATATAAGGCTTAAAACTAGCTAATATTAAAAAAAGAGAAAAGTAATAGTCTGCTTAACAGGCAATTTATCTTGAAAGTAAGTAGCTTAAAACGTATAAAAATATCTAGATTACGTATAATCGCGTAAAAAATTTATAAAAGAGTATTTTTTGTAAAATTAATATAGTGTTGCGTATTAAAGTGTAGAAAAACTATAGAATCTATATGCTTATTACATACCTAGAGTCTGTAGGCTAAACAACTAATATCTTTATTTAATAGAAGAAATTTGTTAATAAGTAGCTAAAAGTAAAAGTAGACACTAATAGCAAAGTATCTCCTCCTCTTCTTAATATAATAAGCTGTTTAGTAGCCTATTATTTGCTAGCTATAGTAGTGTTAGAATTAAAATCTAAGCTTCTAAAATCTTCTATATATACACAACACTCTTTTTCTATAAGACGCTTAGTAATATTAACTTAAATATAAAAATTATTTATTATTGTAAAAAGTAGAGATAATTATAACTAAGTAGGTAGCTTAGGTAAGTCTAAAGAAACAAGAATATTTACTATTAAACTAGTTTATTCCTAATAGTTAGAATTCTATAACCTTATATTTCCTTAATCTTCTTTTATAATATCTAGCACGTGTTGTTATTAAGAAAGCTTTGTTTGCTAGCTAGGTGTTGTGTGTAGAAAGCGTGTGCTATTAAGGTCTTTAAGGCAATAGGTCCCCTTACTAATCCCCTTATTAAGTTTAGAGTTATAAATATAATATAGTCCTAACTACTTTGTTTTAATTTGCAATTTAAAGATATATTAATATCTAAAACTAAGTTCTAAGAAAGAACTAGGTCTTTTAGCTTTTTATCTTTAAATTATATTTCTTCAGTATTATTTTAGTATTCCTTTTTAGCAGCACTTATATAATTAGTATAAGCAATAGTATTTTTTATGAACTAATTTTTAAGATTCAACTACATTACTTTTATTACAAGTAATTGTTTATAGTCCTTTACTTCTTTAAATAGAAGCGTTTACTATATAAGTAGTGCAAGCTTAATAGAAAGTACTAAGTTCTACTCTATAACTAGTTAGTATAGTAAGCAACTTGTTTGTTTCTGTATAGAGATCTTGTCTATAAGAAGAACTATTAGTAAGCTCTTAACTTAAAGTCTTAGTAACTTTTTAAAAGTATTTACAATTAGTTTGTGTTTTCTTTTAATTTTTCTTATAGCTTAAAGATTCTGTTTAAATAATCAAATTAGGTTAATTTTATAAGTTTTTAATAGATGTAAGACTACCTTAGCAAAGTTAAGTCTTTTATTAACTATAAGCTTGCGTGCTGTGCTCTATATGCACATAATATCCTTATGTATAAATTCTCAAATTATTTTAGACTAGTTATTTAATAGCGCTTTTACTTTAGGCTAGCTACTAAGGTAGTTGTTACAAGTAACAGAAAGGATGCTCTCCTTAACGTGGAAGGTGGGTTGAGGGTCAACCACACACACGCTAGAAGGCAATAATCTGCGCGGGGCGCAGGGATCACGTGATTGGCATCCTGCTAAGACAGGACCTCTAGGAGGCCGCTGCTCAAAGGGAGGCTAACGTCCTCCCTAACCTCTCTCTTAAATAGGAGGCTCGGGAGGATATAGGATAAAGCAATAGGTATAAGGATATATTAGACTTTATTATTATACTTACTATAGTTAACTTAGATAGTTTATTTTTTATAGAGATTATTAACTAGTTATTTTATTTTTTATAAAATTAGTATTACTTACTTTTAGTTAATATAAATAACTCTTTTTTACTTAAACTATTTTTATAATATTTTTCAAACTACTATATATAATAGCTTTACTTTAACATAAACTAAGTTTAAACAAATATAAACTAACTTTATATAATACTTCTAGCTTCGGCCTTTTAAGACAGCCTTTTGATGTGACTACACATTTTGTAGACACCTTTTTGGTAAAAAAGGATTTATTGCTAACAACAGGTATCCAGGCTTATACCCCCTTGTTTGGCATTGCTAGCACGCAATTAGTTTGTCGCTCTAGCATGTTTAGACAGAAACGAAGATACGCAATATCCCTCTAACTAACCCTCTTAACTAATAACTATTTACCGCTAACTATTTACTACTAACTATTTACTTCTAACCGCAACTTCTGTTGTCCTGTCGCTATTCTAGCAGTGTTGCAGTTGCGGCGTTTAGTGCCTATTCTTAGATGTAAATAAACAACAACAGCATTACTATCTATATATAGCTCTCTTATCTTTAAAGGCGACTTATAAAATCCTCCTGCTTATTAGTTTGTTCTAGCTATTTAATAGCTATTTTAATACGCCTTTGCTTCTTACAAAGCTACTCTTAAGTTTTTTTACTAAAGTTGTATTTGCGCAGAAGGATATTGCTAAAGTAATATACTTTTACTATACTTATACTATTAATATGCGGAGTGTATATAGTGTACTAGCTAAACTAGCCTTTTATAGTCCTTGTTGTAACCTTAACATCTATAACACTAGACGTATTAAAGATGTCTTAACTACAGTTATATTTTAACTTTTACACTAACTTAACTACTATAAGAACTATTACTACTGGCTCTTTTTTAATTTTATAATCTACTACTATAGCTTCTAGTATAGTAACTTAGTAAAGTCTAACTTTACTTAATATAAGCTATTAGTCTTTATATTAAACAAGGAAAAGAATAGTCTAAGCATTATATTATTTGTATACGAGTTGTTTGTATGCAGTACTATGTAGTTTAAGAAACTCTAAAAGTAAAAAGTAGTAGGTAGAAAGCTTTTATAAAAAAGTATTATAGGCTTTTACTGCAGTAACGTATGTGTCCTTACCCTCCTCCTTTATTTCTATCGCAATTTTATTGCTAGCTATAAGCTAGCAATTGCTATTAAACACGTTTTAATTAGTGTTGTTTTTTAGTACCTTTAGTAAATTTTTTTAACTCTAATTTTTGCTTAGTAGTCTAAGCTTTTCTGCTCTAAGCGCTTAGCGCGTAGATCTTATCTACCTACTGTTTAAATCTTGTTAACTACACACAATCTTTTCAGGGTAGCTGCTTTTCACTTTTTTTAGAAACCCCATTTTGACTACAACAACAACCACCACCTTTGACACCTTAAAAATAAATATAATACTTTAACTACTAAGAATTTAAGTACATAATTTAACTAATAAGTCACTTGATTAAAGTTTGTAATAGTATTTAAGAAATTTACTTAAAATAATATAGCTTAAGGTCTTAGACACTCTACGCTGATTTAACTAATGTTAGGAAATAATAAGATGCTTAACGCATTTTACTCTAATACTAAGAAAGATTTTGGTAATTAAGAGATTAAAGATTTTAGATAATCGGCTAAAATATAAGTATAGCAAGTAGCTTTAATAATAAATATAATTAATTAGCTCCTAAGTTAGCTAATAGCTACTCTAAATAAACAACTTATTACTATAAAAAACTTAAAATAGCACTACATAAAAAGTAAAAAAAATGTAGAAAAAGTTATAAACATTTTTTACTTATACTAATTTATACTATAAGTATAATAAAGTCTTTACTTACTAAAAAAAGATCTTTATAGTGAGTATATATATAAAAGATAAAGCCTCTAACTAAATACAACTTTATATAATAACAACTTACTTAATACAAAATATAAAGAGATTAAAACTAAAATGTAAGCCTTATTTGTAAGTTAAATAGAGTTTAAACTAAAAATAGAATATATTTTTAAAAAGGTAAATGCTAAGAACTAGGCTAAGAAAAAGATTACTTGCCTAAGGCAGACTACGTTAGTATTAGCATATACAGCGCAATTTAAGCAACTATAATTATGAGTTAATTAAAATAATATAGTACTTTAAACAGTATTTAAAGTAGGTTTAAAAAAGGATATTAAACACAGCTTTATATAATATAATAAGCCTAACACACTATACGTGCTAGTTAAGCTAGCTATACGTTTTAACAACAAGCTCTAGAAATAATATAATTAAAAGAAATACTTTTAATTTAGTCTAGCTAACACAAGAAAGCAATATAGCAAGTGCAATAAGAATAGCAACGCTATTATAACTGGTAAAGTATAAAAAAAGGCTAAAAGTAGAAATTCTTAAAAAAAAAGGCAAGATAGCTTCTTTAAGAAAGAACGCTAGAAGTATTATAATAATAAGGTATATTTCTAATGTAGTAAAGTAGGACACTTTGCCTAAGACTACACGAATGAACTAGTTAAACAGATAGCTATTAAGTTTAAAATAATAAAATAAAAAACGCTATACTTAGTTTAAATAGAACTAGATAACAACTTAAGCAACTTAGACCTCTATAAAAAGCACGCTTAATAAAAAGCTACAAAATCATACTATAACTAAGACTAAATAATAACGTTCTTACTTTAAGTAAACTTAAGCTAATAGATTAAAAAGTTAGGAATAAAGTTGTGCTAAAGCAAGTAGCTAACAACTAATGTTAAGTATATAGAATAACAACATACTACGCTAATAAGTATATAATTTAAGAAAGAATTATATTTACTAGCAAGGACGCTAAAGAGGTTAGTTATTAAGTAATATACTAACAGCTTTACTTTAATAATCTAGTAGCTAAAGTTAAGGACTAAGAAACTAAAAAAGTAGAAAGTACTGTAGGAGTATAAAAAGTTGTATTAGTACAACTGTAAGCTTAATTATAAGTTCTATAAAAAAAAAAAAAAAGAGTGTAAGGCAAACTAAGACGAGTACTGCTACTTAAACTTAAAAGTAGACAAATACCTAGTAGATAAGTGTTACCTCTATAAACTTAAAAGAGTAGAGATCTACTACTAACTCCTATAGACGTAATGTAGGGATAGATATAACTTTTATTAGTAGAAACTTAACAAAGTATAATAAGCAAACAACTATTACTATACTACTCTATTATTAAACATCTATAAGGCAGCAGACTACCTAGTTTACAAAGCTAAAAAGTTAAAGCTAAGAAAATAAGCCTTAAGGCAAGAGATATCTTACTAAAATTTTTATTAGAGCTTCTATTATAACAATAGTTACTTAATACACTATAGCACTAAGTATAGTACAGGCTACTTTCCTAAAAAGAGAAATAGTAAGTAGGCAAAAAACTAGGGTGCTGCTAGAAAAAAGGTTATAGTAGTAAGGGCAAAATTTAAACAACTTTAAAAAAAATACAAGATGTTAATAGTTAGGTAAAGTAGTTGCTTATAACAATATTTATATATAATTGAGAATATGTAAGCGCGTATAGAAAGTAGAGCTGCGCAAATAATAATCTCCTTATAAGTAGTATAGAAACACAATATACTGTACTAAGTTAAATAAGAACCAATTCTAATAGTACTAGCTAACAAAAGCTTATAAAATATAAAGACAGTATAATATAGTTAGAGACTAAATTAACAAAGCTATAAATAACAGGCATAGAGTGCTAAATAAATATTAACATTATAGACCTAAGAGGACTAAATATATTGATTAGTTATAACTAGCTAGATGCTTATAACCCCGCTATAAATTAGCAAATAAAGATAATACTTAAAAAAAACTTATGTATAAGGTTACTAGAGTACGTAGAAAATTATACTTAAAAAATTAAAGCTTAACTTAAAATAAAAGATTTAGCAAAATCTTACTATATTCAATTAGAAGAGTTTATGCAAAAAACTTAAAAAAATAAAAGTTATTTTGATAAAGTAGTCATAACTACAAAAAAAGAACTCTTACTACTAAGAATACTAAGAAAGTATTATACTAACAAGTTTAAAATTTTTTTAAAGAAAACAAGGCTACAAAGCTAGTAGACTATCAAAATTAAAATTATAAAATTATTCTAGATAATAGAGCTAAGCTAAGCCTAGAAGTAATGTACTTAATATTACTTAAGCATAATACTAAGCTAATAGATTACATCTAGAAGAATTAAAAAAAGAGATTTATTTAACTAAGATTAGGTCTAATAGCCTTACTTATCTTGTTTATAAGAAAGCTTAATAAAAAGTACTAACTATATATTAACTTTAAAAGGTTAAACAGCGTAAGGCAGAAGAACTAATATTTTTTATTACTAATGATAAAGCTTATAGATTAACTTTAAGGAGCTAAGTAGTTGATAAAATTTAATATTAATAAAAAAATTTACTAAATCAAGATTAAAAAAAGTTATAAGTAGATAATAGCATTTTAGACAAAGTATAAACTATTTAAATATATAGTTATGCCTTTTAAATTAACAAACGCACTAGCAACTTTTTAATTAGTTAATATATACACTTTATAAATAACTTAGAATCTTTATTACAGGCTACCTAGACAATATACTAGTATACTTTAGGATAATGCTTAAAGAACATATAGAGTATATTAAGAAAGTGCTAAGGAAGCTTAAAAATTATAAGCTATACCTGCAGCTAGAGAAGTATAAATTCCATATTAAAGAGATAAAATTCCTAGGCTTTATAACATTTATAATGAAAGTAAAGATAATTTTAAAAGAAATTATTACTATATAAGAATAGCTAACACCTGAAATAGTTGAAGACATGTAATTCTTCTTAGGATTTACTAACTACTATAAGAAGTTTATAAAAAGTTACTTAAGAATTACTACACTCCTTTTAAAAATTCCTAAAAAAAAAAGTTTTCTTAAAATAAAAAGTAATAAAAAGGATTTAATAAAATTAAATGAATATTTCTTAAGGCATTTATACTAGAGATATACAACTGAAAATAAAAAACGTAAGTTAAGACTAACGTGTTAGATTTTATACTTAGAGCTGTATTATTATAACAGTGTCTAAATAAGAAATAGAGACTAGTGTTTTACTATTTTAGAAAGTTCTTTAGAATAAAACTTAATTAAAATATTTATAATAAAGAGCTACTAGAAGGAGTTAATGCCTTTAAATAGTAGAAAGTTTATTTGTTAGGACTACTACACTAAATTAAGGTTTTCACTAATTACTAGAACTCAGTAGAATTTATAATAATAAAGAAACTTAACTAATAATAAGTTTTATAAGCTAAGATATTAGCTTAGTTTAACTTTAAAATAACATACTGCGCTGAAACGCTTAATAGAGTACTAAATGCTCCAAGTACAAGATCTAACCTATGTAAGAAAAGGTATTAGAAACTATATAATGCTATATTTAAAAAAATACTAGACAGCAGTTTATATTATAACGAGCTAGAACTAGCTAACGTAGCTAAGGTAGCTAAGTAGGTAGAAACACTACAATAGTAGTAACAGTAGAAAGCAGCTAGCTAGTAGTTTAAGCCTAAAAAAAACAGCTCTAATAAACTTCTATAAAATAAATAAAAGTAATAAAATATAATTCAAGGGAATTAAATATATGTACCTTTATATATAAGATTAAGTTCTATTAAAAAACTATATAAGTCTTTAGAATAGAAATATAAAGTAATTAAAGAAATAGTAAGGCGACTAGCTAAAGTATTTATAATACTACACTTACAAGTAAAAGTGTAAAAGATTCTAAGCAAGTATTTAGCTTATTACCAGAATAAGCTTAAAAGATATTAGCTCTATAGCTTATTACAACTCTTACAACTACTAACAAAACTATAAAGTAGTGTAATAATAAACTTTATAGTAAAGCTTCTAAAATTATTAAAACTAGAATTAGCTTAACTTTGCAATACTATTCTAGTAATTATAAGTTAATTTACTAAGGCAGCAAAGTTTGTACCTATAAAAAAGACTATTATAGGAGAAGGCTACGCGTATAAAGTTATAAAAGCACTAGTATTAAAGTGTAAAATACTTAAAAAGTTTATTACTAATTATAACAAACTATTTACGTCTAAGCATTAGAATATATTTTTAGTAAAATAAGTATAAAAAAAAAGCTATTAACTAGCTTTTACTCTAAAATAAGTAGCTAGACAGAATAATTAAACTCAACACTAGAATAGTATCTAAAAATATATACTAATAAGCTACAAAATAACTAGGTTAAACTTTTACTAATAGTACAATTAGCCTATAATAGTATAAAGTTAGTAACTATAAGGCACTTACTACACTATGTAAATTATAAATATAAGCTAGCTGCTTATTAGTATTTAAAGAATATTAATAGTATTATAGTAGGCATAAATAACAATGCCTGCTTGATGTAAAAGTTATACAAAGAATTAAGTAAAAATATAGCTTATAAAATTTTTATAATAGCTAAGGCAGCTAATAAGTAAAAAATTAAGAGACAGACTTTTTTAAAAAAAAAAAGGTTTTCTAATTATAATAGAACTTAAAAACTAAGCAACTAAGTAGAAAACAAGATAATCTCTAAGTAAGACTATTTAAAATTCTAAAGAAAATAAGCAATGTAAACTATAAACTTTCATTACTATTAAGTATATATATTTAATTTGTCTTTTATAAAAAACTTCTAGAAAGAGTACATTAAGATGCTAGCTTATCTTTTGGTAAGCTGGCCACGTGGCCTAATCGTTTGTTACGTAGTACTGACTTAGTGGGCATTGGTGCTCACCTCGGTTACACTAAGCTAGCTACTAATATAGAGCTTAAAAATAATAAGTATTAAGTTAAAAAGATTAAAGACCTATAAAAAATTAGTTGTTAATAGAAATACTTAGTTAAGTATTTAAAATAGCTAAATAGCTAAAATACTTAGAAACAAAAAAAAATATAACAAACTACAAGTTATAACTACTTAAGTACTATAATAAGTATTTGAAAACAAAAGAACTAAGTTCTTAAAGAAAAGAGTAATTAAGAAAAGAATTAAACTAAGTATTAGCTTATAACTAGCCTACGTTAGTTAATAGTTTAGGTATTAATAGTTTAGTTATTAAAAAATTTGTACTAAGAGTAAAGTTTTTTCTAGCTACTTTTTTGCATAATTCTAGAAACTTAAAATTATATAATTATAATTAGTAAAAGAGCGCTCTAAAGCTTTAGTCTTAGTAACCTCTAGGCAAAGCTAAGCGACCTCTACTTTAGTAAAAAAAAGCGCTAGCTACTTTTCACGCTTTTTAGCCTCTACCTTTTCTTACTTTTTTTTTAAAACAAAAAGACTACACTCTACCTTTATAACAATATAACTAGCACAACAACTAGTTGTAGTATTTATAAAATAATAAAAATTCTTCTTTCTACAGCACTTAGAATAGAATATTATTTCTTTCTTTTACTAATAAATATAATAAGCTTAGGACTAACACTGTTAAGTTAAGTTAGTTAAATAAATATAATAAGATAATAAAGCCTTAAGCATAGTGAGGAAGGCGTAAATAAAAAAGAGTATATAATATAATAAGCGTTCTAAGGCCTTATATATAGCTAGCAATTTAACATACAGCACAAAAAAATAGTAATTTAGAGTATTAAAATAATACACTTAAGAGAAGAAATAATATTATAAATAATAAAAAGAATTCTCTTCTTAATATAGAAGGGAGGTTAAGAGTTAACTATACATACGCTAGAAGGCAATAATTTGAGCAAGGCGTAAAGATTACGTAATTAGTATCCCGCTAAGACAGGACCACTAGAAGGCCGCTGCTTAAAAGGAGGCTAACGCCCTCCTTAACCTCCCTCTTAGATAGGAGGCACAGGAGGACATAGAACAAAAGCAATAGGTATAAAATTGTGTTAAACCTTATTATTATACTTACTGTAGTTAACTTAAATAGTTTATCTCTTACACAGATTGTCAACTAGTTATTCTATCTAATATAGAATTAGTATTGCTTACCTTTAGTTAGCATTAATAACTCTTTTCTACTTAAACTACTTCTACAATACCTCACGGACTACCGCATACGTTAGCCTCACCCTAACACGGACTAAGTCTAGATAAGTATATACTAACCCTGTGTAACAGTAGTCTCTTGCAATTATAAGAAACTTCTTCTTAAAATACTAAGGCATGTTTACTATATTAATAGTAATAGTTTTCTGAATAGCAAAACTATAGGTGTTAGTAAGCATATTAACCTTCCTCTTACAAGATTGTAGCTAATAGTCTAAGCAGGTTGCTAGTTTCTTTTATACTTAATTATACTTTTTCCTCTACTAGTATTGCTGCGCAAGTATAGAGTAGACTGCATTAACTTCTTAGTAATTAATTTAAGTATGCACCTTCTTCACTACAGCTGTTCTTAAATCCTTATTATCTATAACTTTTTAGATTATAATATTTCTTAATATCTTCCTAAAAAGTCTTTTATTTTATATTTAAAAGTATAATGCTTGCTTCTTTAATGCTTATAGTTCTTATAGTTCTATTCCCTTTAGAGGCTAAAAGTTTACTAATAACTAAGCATATTACTTTTATTTCTTGAAAAACCTCTAGCAAAGAATTTTAGCTTGTTTTCTTAGTACTAGAATAATAATATTTCTAATTATATAGTTAATAAATCATTCTAGGTCTTCTTTAGGTTCAAGACGAGGCTTCTAATTATCAGCTTTTCAATACCTAGACAATGCATCTACTACAACATTCTTTTTCTTGAGTATATACCCAATGTTAAAATTTTAAAAAAGAATATTTAATATCTACTTGTTTATAACTAATCTAAGATTATTAGTTCATAAATAATTTAGTTAAGTAATACGAGTTGCAGCGTTAGTTTCTATAGCAAAGTAAATACTATAGAGATAAGTATAAAACTTCTTTAAGCCCTATAATACAGCTTTCTATTCATACTTAGTAGAGTGCTATTACATTTTGAAGCTAACTATGGCGTGCTTTTAAACTGTAGCAAGTGCTATTTATTATTTTTCTTAAGCTGCTTTATATAAGCCTCTGCATAGTCTTAATTAGTATTAGTTATAAAGAATATTCTGTAATGTTAAGTATTAGTGTAGGCTAGATTCGTAAGTGCTAGTATATTATATATTACTTATTTTAGTGTATATATTGCTGTGTCTTGTATATTTTTTTATTTAAAAGAGCTATTGTCTTGTAGAACTATAAACAGAATTCTAGCAATCTTAGTAAAGTCTTTTACTTATATATAATAGTAGACATATATCCTTATAAGTAATTGAACTTTTTTTATATTCTTGCATAGTAGCTAGTTAATAATTTTTTCATTTTTTCTAGTTAGAATAGTAACTTTAAGAACTAACTTTATAGCCTACTACCTTAAGTCTCTCTATAAGAAAGTAAAACTTCTTTTTTAAAATAGTGCTTTTTGCTTGTTTAATATTAGCTAGCACCTTGTCTAGTTACATAATAGCTTAACAATATAGCTTTACATCTTTAGTATTAATTCCTTTTTACTATAGTTAGTCTTAGGACATCTGCATGTAATGTTATTAATAAAAGGCATTGTATTAAGCTAATAGTCTCTTAAGATCTTTATTATAAGTTATTAGAATATAGCTACTAAGTAAGTAGTATTTATAACTATTGTGCATAATTGTATGTGGTTTTACAGGCGTTTATAATACTATTATACTTTTATTTTTAAAATGTAGTATAATCTATATATATTTTAAAAATAAAGTTATAAGTAAAATATTTTTATATTGTGCAAACTTTATAAGAATCTTATCTACTACTAGCAGTAAGTTTAAATGATATATTATAACTGCATTTATCTTTTGCGTATTGTTAATTTATTAAACGCCTTTATCTCTCTTTAGTACTAGGTGCTTTAAATTGTAATACTAACTATTACATTGTTTCTATTATCTTTAGCTTAGGTAGACATTAACTATGTCTACTACCTGCTATTCTAATGCTTTTAGAAGAGTAAAGCCTTACACTTGCTAAGCTTTGTATAGCATTATTTGCATCTTGTATAGTAGGTATATATTAGGATATATATGTTTTAACTCCTTAAATTGCTATAAGAGAGCTCTTTCTCTGTTATAAAGCATATATATAAATATTCCCCTTATTATAAGCTAGAGATGTTCTTCTACATGCAGGTTATTCATTTGTTTTTTTGTAAGTCTTGTTTTCTATAAAAAAGCAGTATATTTTAGTTTAAATAAATAATTACATAGTTTAATGTTAGAATTACAGACGCTTCTTTAAGATAGCTATTATTTTTTTGCTTTTTTATTTTAGTTTCTTTATCTAAATTCTATTAGTATTTCTTGCTAAGAGATATTAATAGGTTGAACTTTCTTGTCTACAGTCTTGTACATAATGTAAAGATTATAGTATTATTAGAAGATGTTAAGCAGTCTGTTTTGTAATTATTGCTAGCTAAGCTTATATGTAATTCAAAATCTGCTAAACTATAGTTTTTCATAAAGATTTCTATGTGTCTAACTGCGTGTGTACATACTTAGTTATTTTAGACTATTTAATTATGCTTATTATTATTCTTGTTTAGTATTATAAAATTGCTAAATTTAGCTGTAATATCTAACTATGTAGCTTTTTGTAAAAACGTTACTATAGCTGCTTGCAGCTTATTATTTATTATATTAATAATTGCGTATATTTATAAATTACCTACTGTTTTTTTCTCTAAATTATTGTTAGACTCTTTATTTCTAATCGTCTGCGCATGGTAACGTAGTAATAAATTTAATATAATAAATACTGTATTTCTAGTAATATCTTTAAAAAGAACTAAGTATATAATTTATTTAAATATGTTGTACTATATTGCTATCTTTGCGCATACACACTAAGGTTCTTCTAGAATTGCAAATATAGTAACATTAGCAACAATCCTAATAGTAGTTTTAATAGTAACTGTCTTTATTTATATAAGCATATTAAATGCTGTCCTAACAAACAAATTATAAGTTCTATTAGCTAAGATAATACTAGAGGCTAGCTGTCTAAGTCTCTATTCTATTATTATATATAGTATCTTAAACACTTATGCAGCACTAAGTCCTAGAATATTTATTTATGCTTTATTATTAATTAAGCACTTTAAGAAGTTACCTTCAACTATAACTTAGTATTTTAGTAACTTTATTTAAATAAAGACTTATTTATTCTTTTGCTAAACTTCATAGACGTCTTTGGTAATTATGTTGTGTAAATATTTAATTTAAGAATTACTTTTTCTATATACTCTATATTATATTTAAGCACTTAATTAATATTTTTTTATTATATTACAATAGAGGCTTGTATTAATTAGTATAATTAGTAGAGTTTTATTAATAAGATGTTTTTAGCCTATGTGTTAGTTTAGCTAATTAGCTGCTAAAACAGATTCTAATTGCGCTAAATTATACTTAGATTTTATAATTTCTTTACTAGTTATAATAGTAAGCATTCTTAAACTGTTTACAATGCTAATATTACTATCTACAAAGTTGCGTAGTTATTTCTAAATATATTCTTGTACTATAAAGTTAAACATAGTCACTTTTTACACTTCTTGTCTAAGTAGAGCAGTTATAATATAGTTTATCTAACCTTATATTATTTTTTTAACTTAAAATTAAGAAGCGCATTTATAAACTTTACAGCTTTCTTCTTTTAACTTTATAGTAAGAGCTTTAGATTAGCTAACATGTTGCTATCTTGCTAAAATAACTGCAGCGGCCTAATAATTCAAAATAGTATATTATAAGGCTAACTCATAAAAAGTATTTTATTTTATATTTCCTTCTATAGAAAGTATATATTTAGAAGCTTTAAGTTTAGAATTAAAGTTTTACTCTATAAATTTAATTACTTTTTTAAGTACTTATATCCTTGCTTAGCTTTTCTTATTTTTTTATCCTTTTATCTTAATTACAATTCAAATTCTAGTAAGAAAAAGAATTTTTTCTGTTAAGCGTGTAGTAGTATTTAACTTAAAAATATTATGTAATGCGTTTTGTCCGCCTCCTAGTACAATATCAGCGGCATTAATATTATTAAGCCTATTAATATATTTATCTGTAGCAAGATTGTACAGCTGTTTCTAAAACTATTAAAACTACTAGAAAATATTCTTATAGTAACCTAGGTTTATTAAACTAGTTCCTATATTTACAAAACTAAAGGCTTGACTTCTATACTTTAATTTTAGGTAAGAGTCTCTACTTATAAACTTCTTAAGTATCACACTAAAGGCAGGTTAATTAAGTACGTTGTTAGTAATATTGTAGAATTCTGAGATTTTTGCTTTTAACTATAATAAGACTTAGGTTAATAGTAGCTGTCTTTAAAATTTTTTTAAACGTTTATGTAGTAGCCTAAAGTAGTAAGTTTCTTTATTAGCTGCGATATTCTAGTTAAAACTAACTTATCCTATTTACTTTAAGGCGTAGTATAGCTTATAGTCATTAAGCATATATTCTATAACATTATAAATATGATAAAAAGTGTTTTTTTTCTTTAATATTCAAGTATATAGTACTTGTCTTGTTTAGTAGCCCCTATTTTATATCAGTAATAAAAAAACTCTTTATATTTTTACTTATAAGTTTAGCGTTTATTGTCTGTGCAATAAAGTACGCGTAGTTAGCAAGTTTTTCTAAAAGTTTCTTTGTTGTAAAGTAAGCTATAAGTATATTAATAGTAAGTTATGTAAGCTTTAGATTACCTAAAAACTTAATAAAGTTCTTTACTTCTAAGTTAACTTTAACTAGTATACGTAATTTCTTATGTGCTTTGCTAATTTTAACTACTACTTTCTTTACTTTCTCTAGAATAAATGTCGCACGCTAGTTGAATAGTATAATTCAGCATATTTTAGCATCTGCGCCTTCTTGTTCTAACTAATAAATCTTATCTAGACTAGTTATCTTCTTATAGTAGAATTTTAAAAAAACAAATAGATTAATTATAGTTCATATATATTCTAATTATCAGTATTAAAGGTAGTATGCATGTAGTATATAACTGCCTCTTTGTCTATTTGTAGTAAACTTTAGAAAAAGAGAATCCTTTCCTCTTTTTAAAGAATTTGCTTGTTCTTGATACATGTATTAGTAATAAAAGTAAATTAGGTATAGTATTTTACTAGCTCTAGCTAGTTTCGTAGGCATTTATAGATATAAGCTTAAAATTTAGAGCGTTTGCATATTTTAATAGCAGTATTTTTATCTTTTTACTACTCCCTTATATTTGTTTATAACTTAGACTAATTTCTCTTAGTATATTTAAGTAAACATTTTAAAATATAAAACAGTAATTAATCTTTATTAAAGAAACAGTTTAGTAGAATAGAGACTTGCATGGTATTAAAAATGCCTCTATTATTAGCTTATCTATTAAAGTCTTCTAAAGCTCCAGTAACATCTTTCTTAGTAAAGACTTAAGTACCATGTCTTAGTCAAACTATAAATAATACTAAGTTATAAGTAGATGTAGCTCTAGTATTGATAACTAAGCTTATAGTGTTAATAGTAACTTGGGACTAGTAGTCGTAAGCCTAGTAGAAGAAAGCGTTTTGCTTTCTTATCTTTAACTTAGCTTCTAATTCTATTTTATCATTTATAGTATTATATAACTCCTAAAACTGCTTTATTCAAAAAGTTAACAGTAGTTAGTTGTTAATATAGTAAACAAGGTTTAGTTCTTAAGAAGAACAAAATATTTTTTCTTTAAATTTTAATAGTAAGTGCTTAATTAGGAGTAGTTATATATATTTTTGCTTTTTTTATACCTTAATTTTTGCTAATTAGGCTCTAACTTATACCTATGCTATCCGAATTATTCATAACATCTTTATTTTGCTAGACAAATACTTTAAATTAGCGTTTTAAATGTATTTAGTTGTAAGCTTTTAGTGTTATTCTGATTTATATTAAATAAAACTTTTACTTTTTATAATGAACATATGTAAGCTCATTTTATTTATCAGATAAGTTGCTACTTTTAATTTACTTAGTAGACTTTAGATTAGCATTTAAATATATATAAAACTATATTTATTTTGCTAGCTAGTTTACTGCCTTTATTTTGCTAAAAAGACTTTACCTTGGATTTAATTCTATATTTTATTATTATATTTGTAAAGTTTGTTGCTATTCTTTGTTATTAGTGCTAACTTAGGTAACAACGTCCTTAACGTAGTCTACAGTAAAAAATAGTGCTAACTCCTTAAAAGTGAATCTAGTAGTAATTCTAAAAAAATTAGTAATTAGTAAAATTATAAAGTTTTTGTAATGATTATACACTGGTATCTTTGTGCCCTAAGTAGTAGAGTATGTTTTTATAAGCCTTGCTATTTATACAGGTGTTAGAGTATATAAAGACTTACTATTACAAGAGTAAGAGATTACTAGTGACTAGATTATACAAGGACAAGGTTAGTAAAATAATGATCTTATTATAGGTTAAGTAGAAGGACTATTAGTAGAAGAAGAAGCCTATTCTATATTATAGTATAGGAGCTTAGCTGTAGAGTGAACGAATCATGAATAGTGTCCCTTTCCGAGAGATATAGAACAGGCTATATACCTTAGGATCAGATGGTTGAGCACTGACTTCGCGTGCAGTAGGGTATCACCCTGTGCATCGGCACAGTATTACGTTTACTAGAAAGCCTTCTACGTAGAAGCCTTTAGTTAAAGATTACTGCGCTTAAAAATATTGTCTTATAGTTTTGCTACTTAGCTTCTGCTACTTGCTCTTACTCTAGTAAGCGCTTTTAATCAAGAATATAAGCTTTATAATACCATATATAAATTTAGTTAACCTTTAGTACAGCCTGCTTAACAGCTAGCTTATAATTTATATTAGCTATAGCAATGATAGCTTTAGCTATAGTAGTAATAGTAGTATTCTCTACATTAATAAAAAGTTTTAGAATAGTATAATTATAAAATGCTGCCTTTTTCTACTTTATATTATTGCCTTCTTGATTACTGTCCTAATTGCTATATAATTTGATTGTATAGGCATAAGTATGCTAGAGTAAGCTAATCATTCTTACAATTTTATATATAAAAGTAATAGATCAGATTTGCGACTTTATGGTGCTTACTTATAGACTTTAGCTATCTAAGCTAAAATAGCTAATAATATACTTAAGCTTGCTAAGGCTTAGAAAGCTAAGCAAGACTTACTAATAGAGTCTAGCAAGTATAATAATTTTAATGCTTACTATTAAGCTTCTTCTGAGTTCTATCCTTTAGGATTTCGTTAGTTTAGCTTTTAACTTTCTGCTCCTTCCAAGCAATTAAAAAAAGAATTAGCCTAGTATATAAATATTGCTACTTGATATAAATTTTTGCTTGTTAATTATTATGATTACTTTTAATTAAGTGCTTAACTTGCTAAAAATTGAGTAACTATTTAAACTTTTTAAACTGTTGTTCATCAAGCAACTTAGTTAGTCTATCAGCTAGCATAATTACTATTTCTAAGTAGTTAACTTAAAATCATCCTTTACTATTTTCCTGCTATAGCTATATACTTTATATATCTTAATATCTTAAATAAGTGCTAATCTACTTTTTTTTTTAACTATAAGCATAATTATTTATTTATTATTACACTGAACTGTTTAAACTTTTTTTGAATTAAGAAATAGTTTATTGAAAAAAGCATTTAAGAATTTTAGCCTCTTTAGGATTTTACTTAAAAGTAAGTAGCTTAGCCATAGTAGTTAAAGTTGTTACTATAGTCTGCAAAGCTACTTTCTAAAATATTAAACTACTGTATAAATTAACTATACATTTATTAAACAATTAACAAGTGTTTTAAGTAGTTAAGAAAAAGAATTACCTAAAATTCTAAGTTTAGGCTATTATAGTTTGTTATATTAGATTACATCATATCTTGTCTAATAAAAGTATATAATTACCTATTGAATAGCTTTTATATTTTGATTACTAGAGTTTATAAAGAATTGTAAGAGCTTAGATATTAAATAAATAACATCTAGTTTAAGCATTATAGCTATACACAGCACTAATTTAACTTTTTTCTACTAAGCTTTAATCTCTTACTTAGTTGCTTAGCTAGTGTTCTTCATTTGCACTTTTAATAGCAGTAGAAATTTTAAAAAGCTACTTTTTTTTTAGCTTAAACTTCTTCATAATTTAATTGATAAAGGTATTATATAGAAGCGTAATTAATTACTTTTTACAAGTTCTAATTACTTAGATACTAAGAAACTATTTAACTAATTCTTATTCCTATATCTTATACTTATTTCTTATTTTTAACTAAAAATCTAATACTCTCTGCTTATAATCTTCTGCAAAGAAAAGTAGGATATTATTTATATAAAATAAAACTAGGATTTCTCTTTCTTTTTGAAAGAATAAGTAGAGCTCCTTTAGTAAGGTAATAATTTTAATTTTCTTTATTAATCCTAAGAACTTTTTAGACTATAATAGTAGCAATCTTGCAATCTATAAAGTGTATAATTAACCTTTACGTACTTTTAAGCTTTTCAAAGCTATTTAGCACCTAATTAATTATCAAGTTGTTTACTATAATTAAAATATTAAAAAATATTTTTATAACATTTTATTGTTTAGTAATTATTCTTAGTAGTATAAGCTATCACTACTCTAAAGAACCTAGCTACTAACGTAAAAATATATATTAATTAACTAAAGTTTATTTTTCAAGAATTACTTTTTATAGTAGTCTGCGCCTTGCATTTGAGAAAAAAGCTATTTTAATTAAAATGATAGGTTTAAGCCTACTTTTTAAGCATTAGTTGATTATTTACTTTTTTCTTATATTTTAGTGTAAGTTTGATTTTTACTTGACTAATTAATCATTTTCTTATTAGCATTTTAAACAAAGCATTTATAAAATTCTAAAGTAACTGCTTTTATAATTTTAGCAGTTTAAGTAAATTATTATAATTTAATTAAGCATTTCTTTTACTTAGTTTATGCTTAGTAAGCAAAGCTACTAGAACTTTAGAATTGAAAGTTTTATAGCTTACTTAGTTTTCTTAGGTTGCTTGCAAACCTAGTAAGTAGCTAGTATAAAAATTCATTTATAACAAATTCTTATGATCTGCAATTAATGTTTTAATACTACCTATACCTATTCTTTAGTTCATTATTAGGATCTTAGGTTGCCTTTTTATACTTACGCCTACCGCCTAGCTTACGCAGTAGAAGATAATAATTTATAAGCTAATTCAGGCTTTTACTAGCAATTGTAGTACTACGTCTAGTAAATAAAAGTTAAGCTTAGAATTACTTACATTGTCTACTATCTAAGACCTAGGATCTTAAACTACACAATAATTTATAGTTTATAACTTACTCTCTTTAAGCAATAGTTTTATTTTAATTAGCCAGCGTATTAGAGTTTTTAGGCATAGACTATTAAACTAGTAATAAGTTGTTAAGCTTATACAAAAAAGGCTTTTTACTTTTAAAGATTAATAAGTTAGCTTCTCTAGGCAAGCGTACTACTATCTAACTGATAATTACTTTACAATTAATTATATTATTGATCTCTAAAGTCTCTAGTTTGAATGTTAGTTTTAGAGTAGTAAGACTACTATGTTGCTGCTAATTTAAGCATATTCTTAATAGTATACTAGCTTTATGCTTTATTTACTTAGTGTCTCCTAATCTACTATTATACTCAGCAATAGACCTTTCTTACTGCTTAAGATAGTAAATAGATTACTTTTAAAGTTTTTAGTAGTTAGCTACGTTTCTTAATTTACTTTACTTTAAAAAGCTAGGAGGGCTTGCAACTTATCTTCTAGATTAACTAGCTTACTATGAACGTGTTTCCCGGGTTAGTGGCTAACCTGGTATGTGGCTAAGTGAACACCAAGCGCGACACCTACGCTTTAACTTTACGCATTACGAACACAATTTATTAAAAAAATATAATAAGCTAATCTATTCTTTAGACATGTTGCTATTCTTAGGATCTTCTATTTCTACCTTACAAGTGTGGGAGTTGTGTCCTTTCTTACTACAATATCTGCAGTGTGATACACTGCGTACCTTACGCGTATGTCTTTTGCTAGTATTACAACTACTATTATCTTTCTTAGCAATTAAGTTACTTACTTCCCTTACTATTAAAGTTTTTTTTAGTTATATATACTTTCATTTTCTTAACTAACGCTTTATAAGTTTATTAATTACGCTTTGTAAACGCGCTTGTCTCTCTTACAACAATACTATATTATACATAATTTGCTACGCGCCTTTACTTAGCTAGTAAATTTTTTTATTTAATAAGCTTATAAAGGACTTATAACGGTTTTAGATCTTTTATTAAATAAGTATAGCCTACGCCTTAATCTCGCGCGTATTGCGCAGTGTCTACGCCTTCTATGCGCTCTACCTTAGTAGTAATAGTGCTAAAGTTTGTAACTTTATATTAAGCTTTAATAGAACAGCTTAAAAGTTATATAGAACTAGCCTAGCACCTTTAAAGCTTACTTTAATATTCTATACTATTAAAAACTACTTAAAAGCTAGTTTAAATGCTTAAAAGAAGGTTTTCTTGTTAACAAAGTGTATATAGTTATATGCTAAAGCTAATATTTAGTTACTATACGTGCGCTTTAAGAGCGCAAAACAGCTAATATTAAATGCTATAGTAAATGTAATAAGTATAAAAGTATATAAAGAATTTTTTTTTCTTTAAAATTTTAGAATTTAAGCAAGCTAAAAATTTTATAGCTATTTATAATAAGTAGCTAGTTTATACTTATAATGCTCTGCTTTATACACTTATTAAAATACTTTAACTAGGTAAGAGCAATTTAGTTATTAATTTAGCTATTAAAACTTACTTTTAAAATTTAATTATAAAGTAAATTCTTAAACTAGACGTTAATAAGTATACTACTTACAAAATAACAAGAAACAAGAGTAAGTGCTTTATAGCACTTACGCCTTAAATAATATTAACTTACTTATAGTTACTTAGCTAATTTTTTTTTTTAAGCTTATAATAACTATTCATAATAAAAGTTTACTTATTATAAAGCTAGTTTTATTAAAGTTATAAGTATTGGTATTTTTAATCTCCTACTTCTATTTTGTAGCCTGCACTAAGCTAAACTAGCGTTTAATAAGCGCTAGATCTTTGTAGGTAGTACTCTAGTAATTATATAGCTAGCTCTAGCGCGTATAGAGCTTAAAAGTTTTCTTAATAAACTTATTAGCTTAGTTTTTCTTAATAGGCTTACTACCGCGCTTATATGGTAGTTTATTAGCTATTTCTTAAATAGTAGCCTTTATAAAGGCAAATTCTCTTATAAACTTGTTAAAAATATACTTTACAACAGCTTTTTCTTTTAATGTATTTATGCGCTTTACGTGCACTACCTAGTCGCGTCGCGTAAGTTTCTTATTATATTATTAGGCTAACGTTTTTTAGGAGATATTATACAGCTTTGCAGCTTAATTGATACTTTAAACGCGTCTTATATTAAGATTAGAGATAGCAAGCTGTATATTAGCTTTAGTATAGGACGAATAACGCGCTTGTAGTTAAGACATAACGCGAAGTTAAAGCGCAGGTGTCGCGCTTGGTATTCGCTTAGCCACATACCGGGTTAGCCACTAACCTAGGAAACACGTTATAAAGAATCTCTATAATCCTAGTTATTCAAATTTTTAGAAGCTTTCTTTTGCATTTCTCTTTATAGAACAAATGTTTATTAAAAGGTACAATATAAGTAGTATTTACCTAATTAAAAGTTAGTACTTATATATAGTATATATTAGAGGCTTAATAACTAACTAAATAACTAATATAGCTTCAAGAATTAATCTTAAATCCTTGATAATTAAGCTTAGCTGCCTTCTTCCTGTTTAATAGGTAGGCTTAGTAGCTATAAGCATAAATTCTACTCTAGTCTAGGCGTAGATTAGCAGTCTGATATCATATTATAAGTAGTTGATAGTATTGGAAATATTTCTTCAACTATTCTTTAAGCACCTAGTTAAGAGATTAATAGCTATCAATTTTATAAGAGCTTTTTTAAATAAGTAAGCCGCTGCATCCATAATTACTAGCTAAAGTTTAGCTAGTAGGTTAGCGCTTGTGCGCATTTTAATAGCCTTTATAATTAGCTTTTCGCAAGCTCTCTTTACTAAGCTATTAGGCTTATAAGTGTATAGCAGTGGCGTTTTAATTACTATAATTTTTATTACCTATTTCTTATATTATAATTGCTCTTTCTAAGGCAGTATAGTAGTGTTGTTATTTTAATAATTTTTTAGAATTTTTTACTAATATTTCCTTTTAATTCTTATATTAAAGCCTTTAATAGCAGATATAAAATTATTTATTATCTTCAACTATATATTATACTTATATAGTTTGCCTAAGTAGTCTTTCTTAATAATTAGTGCTTATCTCTTATGCAGTTAACTAGTGAGAAAATTAAATAGATCCTATAAAATAACATAAAAAAATCAATTTTCTTTTTTAGTTATTATATAATTATTTGTAAAGCATAAGCTATTACGAAGTAATTACATTTTAACAGCTTTTTGCTAGTAATTTTAACATTCTGCGCTAAGTAGACAAAAGCTTTAATAGCTTGTTGTTCTAAGTATTCTAATTATTAATACTATACTTTCTTATTACTAGTGTGCACCTAGGGTTCTCTTAATTATGCTATAGCGTTTACTAGTAGTTTTTAAGCAATATTAGAAAGGAGTTGCTTGTATTTAATAAATAAGAGATTAAATTTACACTCTAAGTTGTTTAAGACAATATTTTTAATAATTATTCTTAATCTTATAGTATAATTATATTTTAAGTACTAAATACCTACTTACTTAAGCTGTGCTTTAGAGACAATATTAACGTAAAAGCCTAGTACAAATTTAATATTAGTAAGTAGAAGATTAGCTATCTTAGGGCTAGCCTTACTATTTAGAATATTCTTAAGTAGCCTGTTTCTTATTCTAGTAACTAGAATAAATCAAGTACCTACTTTAATAGTCTTCTTCTTGTTATATTTATAATAGATGCTTATTACTAGTTAATCGATGCTATTAACTAAGTAGACTACTACTCTACTATCTATAATTGTATAAAATGACAACACATAAGAAGTAAAAGCTATGCTAAATCTATTTAGACTAATTTCTTTAATTAAATTCTATAAGTTAAATAGTGTTAAAATTAATAAGCTAAAGCAAAATCTACTTAGTTTATTAGCAACTAATTTGCTAATGCTCGCCTTCTTGCCCTCTTTCTTAAGCTAGGTTTATAGAGTTGCCTATTTATTACTATTTTATTGTTTAATACATTTCTTTTAAATGTAGTCTAATAGTTTAATGAGTATCTTATTAGTAAGTATCAATCTTGTAACTATAGTTTAAAGTTAAAAGTAGTTGTATAGTGTCTAGAAGTGCTTACTTTGCTTATCAAGGTTAAAGTATAATTACTTCCTACTTTTACTTAACTCTAAGTTATTTCATAATTGTTAAGCTGCTTTTAATTTAGATTTAGTTTAAAACACTACGTATTTTTCTCCTTTTATGTAAGTAAATAACTAATTTTATGACAAGATACTAAAAATCTGATTTAAATTATAAAAAGTTAATAAAGCTCTAATAAGCACTGTTAGTTATAATAGCTTATTGCGCTTTTTGCACAACTAGTCTAGTGTAATCTTAGTGCCTAAGGCGTTTGAAAAATTAGTAACTACTAATAGCCTAATAACTTTAGAGAGCAAGTAAATTATTACTTATTAATATAGAAGCTGCTACTTAGTAAATTAACGCGCAGAGCCTATTTATTATTAGTTAGCTTTATTTAGGTAAGATCTATATTACGCCTTGATTAAATACTAAGTATTCTAATTCATAGAGACAAGATCTTCATTTAGAATTTTTACAAAGGCTTAAAGATTAGTAAGGTTTAAAGTAATTATACTTATTATATTGTTTACCAGCAGGTCTAGATATACAGTCTTACTAATCTATTCCTTAATATTAGTAATTTTAGTAACCTTTCTTGTCTATCAAGCAGTATGTACTTTATACTTATTAACTAGCTTATTATAATTTATTTTATACTTATTCTTAATTATATAAGCTTTATACTTATATTAAGTAGTTTTATAGTCTTCTTGTTCTTTAGCGCGTGCGCTAAGTAGTAAAGTAATAGGCTCTTTTACATCTTTAGGCAACTTAAAATACTAAAGCTTCTAGTAATCTATTAAGCGCACGTTAAGAAGATTAAGATTAACCTAATCCTAGATACTTTTTTCTAAGTAATACAGTTTTAATAAAGCAAACTAAGTTAGCTAATCCAATTAAGCCTTAAAGATTACTTTTAAGGCAACAAGAAGTATATCAGAAAAGTGTATATTAGTAAGATACTTTGTAAAATTACAACATAAGTTATTATTAAAGTAAGCGCAGAATTAGTAAGTTAGTAGCTGTGTTAACAATAATAGTAGCCTATAGGTTCTAGAATAAATTAGTAGAAGATTAACTGTATAATGAACTAGATAAGAAGTATAGCAGCTACAGCGATATGCTAGCCGTGCTGTAGAAGAAAAATGAAGGAGAGTAAAGTAATAATTACATAGTTAACCTTCTAGCTTACTAATTACGCAATAAGAATTGATTATATAACTAAGCAGCTACGCTTATAACTGTAGAAGCTAAGAAGGAGCAATTGTTTAATTACCTAAGTAGAAAATAAGTGTATTAATTAACTAAGTGCTACAACAAAGTCTTAATAACTACTAAGGAGACATAAAACAATCTAGCCCGTTTATATAGACGCTAGTGGGTCCATCACGTGAACAGCTTACTAGGATCACCTTATTTACAGGGTGATCCGCCTGTTAATACTCTAACAATAAGCTTATCAAGATTATAGCTTAATCTATTTACAACTTTTATAATAATTAGAGCTAGTAACTACTTATTAATAGTTAAGTAAACCTATTTTTATATATAATATATAGCACGCGCGTTTGCAGCCTAGTTTGCATACCTTACTTAATATTTATTAAGCTTTCTATTGTAGGCTTTAAGCTTTTTTTTAGCAAAGTCTTCTGCTAGCACTAAAGGCCTTAAAGGCAGCACTATTAATATAATAATAGTTATAAAAGCTTTTAAGTTTACATATTTCAAAACTTTTTTAAATTCAGCTTTAAACTTTAGCTAAGTATTTATTTTTTAAGGTATCAAAGGTGGTGGTTGTTGTTGTAGTCAAAATAGGTTTTCTAAAAAAGTGAAAAGCAGCTACCTTCTACTAATCAGTCGCAAAAGTCAAAAAAGATTATATATAGTTAACAAAATTTAAACAGTAAGTAGATAAGGTCTACGCGCTAAGCGCTTAGAGTAGAAAAGCTTAAACTACTAAGCAAAATTAGGGTTAAAAAATTTGCTAAAAGTACTAAAAATAGAACACTAATTAAAACGTGTTTAACAGCAATTGCTAGCCTATAGCTAGCAACAAAATTGCAATAAAAATAAATAAGGTAGAGGAGGGTAAAGACACGTACGTTACTACAGCAGGAGCCTGCAATACTTTATAAAAGCTCTTTACCTACTACTTCTTACTTTTAAATTTTCTACACTACATAGTACTGTATATAAACAACTCACATATAAATAATATAATACTTAAACTATTTTTCTCCTTATTTAACACAAAGACTAATAGCTTATATTAAGTAAGGTTAAACCTTACTAAGTTACTATATAAGAAGCTATAGTAGTAGATTATAAAGCCCGCGTTTACTTTTGTTAAGCAGCCTTCTTAGTTAGTTAAAGAGGAGCTGTTAGCAGTAGCTTTTATAGTAATTAGGTAGACGTAAAGGTTAAATTTTATTATTTATTAATACTTTATTAATACGTCTAGTATTATAGATATTAAGGTTACAATAAAAGTTGTAAAAGGCTTTGTTAGTAATAAGTTTATTAAATATATTATGCATGTTAATAGTTTAAGTATATTAATAGTATGTTATTTTACTAATTTCCTTTTGCGTAAATACAACTTTAGTAGAAAAACTCTATAGTAGCTCTATAAAAAGCAAAAGCATGTTAAAATAGCTATTAAGCAGCTAAAAAAAACTAATAAGCAGAAGAATTTTATAAGTTGCCTCGAGAAATAAAAGAGCTGTGCTTAGATAGTAACGCTGTTGTTGTATGTTTACATCTAAGTATAGGCGCTAGAAACGCTGCAACTGCAACACCGCTAAAATAGCAATAAAAACAATAGAAGTTGTAGTTATTAGTAAATAGTAATTAGTTAAGATAGTTAGTTAGAGGGATATTGCGCATCTTTGTTTCTGTCCTAATTGCGTGCTAGCAATGCTAAACAAGGGGGCATAAGCCTAGATACCTGTTGTTAGCAATAAATCTTTTTTTACTAAAAAGGTGTTTACAAAATGTATGGTCACATCAAAAGGTTGTCTTAAAAGGCCGAAGCCATTTAGCTAAGTATACTAGTTAGTCTAGCTTGCGTAGCTTAACAGATGCGCTAAGTTAGTAATTTAAAAAAAGTTGCTTGCTATTAGTATAGTATAATTAGTTAGTTAGTTTAAGAGTGTAATGAAACAAATTAAAAGGTCTAAACTACTACTAGTATACACTAGGTTGCGTAAAGAGAATCTAAACTGTAATGTAAAGCGCTAGGCTTATAACTACAGAGAATAAGGGGCTAGTATCAGTAGTTTAAGAGAACTAGATAGTTAATTCTATCTTTTTATTCACGTCTAAAACACTTTTAATATATAAAAGAAATATCGTGGTCTTTAAAAAGTAGTATAGAGCTTAGAGGGATTCCTCTAAGCCTAGCTAGTACTTTATAGAGTTTAGATGCTTTCTTTTAAACTTAGCGTGAAGTCTCTAAGGCTCGGCGTGAAGGCTCTAAGGCTCGGCGCTTGGCGCTGCGCGCGCCGCGCAGGCCTTGACGCTTGTGCCTGGAGCCTCGTGGCTAGAGCCTCGTGGCTGAGGCGCGTGGCTGATATATGCGACACAATACTTAAAAGAGAACCTGTGCACAAAGTTGCTAGAGTACGCAGAAAGATACGCCTAACAAATTAGAGCTTACTTTAGAATAAAAGATTTAGCAAGATCTTGCTGTATAAAATTAAGAGAATCTATGCAAAGGACCCTTGGAAGATAGAAGTTATTAAGATAAAACAAGTTGCGACTACAAAGGAAGGACCCTTACTACTAGAAATACTAAAAGAGTATTAAACTAACGAGTTTAAGAAACTCTTTATCAAAAGCAAGGCTACAGAGCTAGTAGACTAATAAGATTAGGATTGTAAGATTATCCTAGATAAAGGAGCTAAGTTAAGCCTAGAACTAATGTACCTAATATTGCCTAAGTACAATGCCAAGCTAAGATATTACAGCTAGAAGAATCTAAAGAAAGGAATTATCTACCAAGAATTAAGTTTAATAGCCTTACTTATTTTATTTATAAAGAAACTTAATAGGAAGTAGTAACTATGTGTTAACTTTAGAAGGTTAAATAGCGTAACGCAAAAGAACTAATATCTCTTACTACTAATTATAGAGCTTATAAATTAAATTAAGAGAGCTAAGTAGTTTACAAAATTTAATGTCTAAGAAAAATTTTACCAAATGAAAATTAAGAAAGGTTATAAGTACATAACAGTGTTTAAAATAAAATATGAACTGTTTAAATATAAAGTTATACTTTTTAGATTAATAAACGTCCTAGCAAGCTTTAAATTAGGTATTAACAACGTACTTTATAAATACCTTAGAATATTTGTTAAAGCATACCTAGATAATATACTAGTGTACTCTAGCGGAACGCTTAAAGAACATGTTAAGTATATTAAGAAAGTGCTTATGAAAGCTTAAGGAATACAAGCTATACTTACAGCCTAGGAAGTGCAAATTCTATATTAAGAAGATAGAATTTCTAGGCTTTATATTGTCTACAGAAGAAGTAAAGGTAAAATTAAAGAAGATTATAGCTATGCAAGATTAGCTAACGCCTAAAATAGTTAAAGATATGCAATCCTTCTTAAGATTTGTCTAACTACTATTAGAAGTTTATTAAAGGTTACTTAAAAATTACTACACCCCTTTTAAAAATTATAAAAAAAGTATTAAAATTAAACTAGAATAGAGAGAGATTGAAAGTATTTAAGAAAATTATAAAGATATTTTTTAAAGCACTTATACTAAAGATGTACAGCCTAAAATAAGAAACGCAAGTTAAAACTAATATATTGAATTATGTACCTAGAGCTGTGTTATTATAGTAGTGCCTAAATAAGAAATTAGGAATAGTATTCTACTATTGAAGAAAGTTCTCTAGAGTAGAACTTAACTATAATGTTTACAATAAAGAGCTACTAGAAGTAGTGAGTTTTTTTGAAAAGTAGAAAGTCTATTTGCTAGGACTGCTACACTAAATTTAAGTTCTTACTAATTACTAGAACCTAGCCAAGTTTAAAACAATGAAACAACTTAATTAACAATAAGTCTAATAAGCTAAGTTGTTAGCTTAGTTTAACTTTAAGATAACTTACTGCTGTAAATTACTTAATAGAGTAGTAAATGCCCTAAGTAGAAGATCTAACCTACGTAAGAAAAGTTACGAGAAACTACATAACGTTATATTTAAAAGAACACCTAATAGCATATTTTGTTATAACTAGCTAGAACTAGCTAAGATAGCTAAGATAGCTAAGTAGATAGAAACACTACAGCAGCAATAACAGCAGAGAGTAGCTAGCTAGCAGTTTAATCCTAAAGATAGCAGCTCTAATAAACTACTATAAAATAAACAAGAGTACTAAGATATAATTTAAAAGAACTAAACATATATACCTCTATTGGCTTCGGCCTTTTAAGACAACCTTTTGATGTGACCACACATTTTGTAGACACCTTTTTAGTAAAAGAAAGATTTATTGCTAACAACAGGTATCTAGGCTCATGCCCCCTTGTTTAGCATTACTAGCACGCAGTTATTGTGTCGCATGTTTAGATAGAAATAAAGATGCGCAATATACTTCCAACTAACTCTTTTAACTAATAACTATTTACTACTTATTTTTAGAGGTAACTTATAAAATCCTTCTACTTATTAGTTTGTTTTAGCTACTTAATAGCTATTTTAACACGCTCTTACTCCTTAAAAAGCTACTATAAAGTCTCTTTACTAAAGTTATATTTATATAAGAGGAGATTAGTAAAATAACACACTATTACTACACTTAAACTATTAGATATATACAACATATTTAATAAACTTGCTGCTAAATAAGCCTTTTATAACCTTTATTATAACTTTAATATATATAATACTAAACGCATTAATAAAGTGTTAATAAATAATAAAATTTAACTTTTACATTTACTTAATTACTATAAAAGCTACTGCTAACAGCTCCTCTTTAACTAACTAGGGAGGCTACTTAACAAAAGAAAACATAGGCTTTATAATCTACTACTATAGCTTCTTATATAGTAACTTAGTAAGATCTAACTTTACTTAATTAAAGATATTAGTCTTTGTGTTAAACAAAGAGAAGAATAGTCTAGGTATTATATTATTTATATGTAAGTTGTTTATATGTAGTACTATATAGTATAGGAAATCCTAAAAGTAAAAAGTAGTAGGTAAAAAGCTTCCATAAAGTATTTTAGGCTCCTGCTGCAGTAACTTATATGTCCTTACTCTCCTCTACTTCCTTTACCTCTATTGTAATCTTACTGCTAGCTATAGGCTAGCAATTGCTGTTAAACATGTTTTAATTAGTATTATTTTTAAATACTTTTAGCAAATTTTTTGACACTAATTTTGCTTTGTAGTTTTAGCTTTTCTACTTTAAGCGCTTAGCGGGTAGACTTTATTTACTTACTATTTAAATTTTATAAACTACATACAATCTTTTTTTAACTTTTGCGACTAATAAGTAGAGGGTAGTTGCTTTTTACTTTTTTAAAAAACCCATTTTAACTACAACAACAACCACTACCTTTAATAACTTAAAATTAAATACCTCTATACATAAAATTCATTCTTATTAAAGAACGATATGAGTCTCTAGAATATAGACATACAGCAACTAAAAAAACTGTTAAATAATAAGCTAAAATATTAAAAACACTAAACTTGTAAGAAAAAGTATAGAATGTTCTAGGCAACTAATTAGCTTATTATTAAAATTAGCCTAAGAGATATAAGCCCTACAGCCTATTACAACCCTTGCAGCTACTCATCGAATCATAAAGCAGTGTAATATTAGGCTTTATAGTAAAGCTTTAAAATTCTTAGAACTAGAATTAGCTTTACTTTACAACACTATTTAGTAATTATTCATTAATTGACTAAGGCGGCAAAGTTTTGCCTAAAAAAGAAGTTATTACAGTAAAAAGCTACGTATACAAGGTTATAAAGGCACTAATACTAAAGTATAAAATACTTAAAGAGTTTATTACTAGGTATAGTAAACTATTTACGTTTAGGTATTAGAATGCATTTCTAGCAATACTAGATGTAAAGAAGAAGCTATTAATTAGCTTTTACTTTAAGATAAATAGCTAGACAGAATAAACAAACTAGACACTAGAATAGTATTTAAAAATATACGCTAACAAGCAATAAGATACCTAAGTTAAACTCTTACTATTAGTATAATTAGCCTATAATAGTATAAGGTTAGTAACTATAAAGTACTTTCTATACTATATATACCTTAGATGTAAGCTAGCTGCCTATTAAGATTTTAAGAACATTAAGAGTATTACAATAAGTATAGATAATAAAGCCTACTTAATACAAAAGCTTGATAAAGAATTAAGAAATAATATAGCTTATAAGAACTTAATTATAGCTAAAGCAGCTAATAAGCAAAGAATTAAGAGACTAACTTTTAAAAGAAGAGATATATTTTTCTTGTTATAACAGAATTTAAAAACTAAGCATCTAAGTAGAAAACTAGATGTCCTCTAAGTAGAACTATTTAAAAAATTTAAAAAAAAATATAAACTATAAACTTTAATTACTACTAGGCTTGTGCATTTATTTTGTCTTTTACAAACAACTTCTAGAAAGAGCACTTTTAGATGCTAAGCAAGCTACTAATAAAAAGCTTAACAATTATAAGTTTAAAGTTAAGAATTTAAAAACTTATAAAAAATTAGTTGTAAATTAAAATACTTGGTTAGATAGCAAGAATAGCTAGAAAGCTAAAACACTAAAGACTTAAAGGAAAATTTAATAAACTATTAGTTACAGGTACTTATGTACTACTAGAAACACTTAAAGTAGAAAAAACTAAGTCCTCTAGAAAAAAAAGTAGTTAAAAAAAGAATTTGAAGAAGTATTAGCCTGTAACTAGCCTCAATTAGTTAACAGTTTAAGTAGCAATAAATTAGTTATTAAAAGGTTTATACTATAAGTAGTATTCTCTTTAGCCTCTTCTTGCGTATAACTCTAAAGACTTAAAATTATATAATCTTAATTAGCGTAGGAGCGCTTTAGGGCCTTAGTCTTATCAACTTCTAGACAATGCTAAGCAACTTCTGCTTTAGCATAAAGAAGCGCTAACTGTTTTTTACTTTTCCTAGCCTTTACCTTTTTCTACTCTTTTTTAGAAATAAACAAACTACACTCTGCCTTTATAAAAATATAACTAGCATAAAAACTAGCAATAGTATTTATAATATAATAAAGATTCTTTTTTTTACAGCGCTTGTAATAAAACGTTATCTTCTTCTTATGCTAATGAATATAATTAGCCTAGGCCTAATATTGTTAAGTTAAGTTAATTTAATATATATGTTAGGATAACAGAACCTTAAGCAAAGTAAGAAAGGCATAGAGAAAAAAAAGCATATAATATAACAGCCGTACTAAGACCCTATATATAGCTAGGAATTTAACACGCACCACAAGAAAACAATTATATAGAGTATTAGAATAATACGACTAGAAAAAGGGATAATATTATAAGTAATTTAAAGGATTCTCTTATTAACGTAAAGAGTAGGTTAAAAGTTAACTATATATACGTTAGAAGGTAATAATCTGTGCAAGGCGCAGAGATTACGTAATTAGCATCTTACTAAGATAGGACTTTTAGAAGGCTACTGCTTAAAGGGAGGCTAGCATCCTCCCTAACCTCCCTCTTAGATAGAAGACATACAAGACAAAGGTAATAGGTACAAGAATATGTTAAATCTTCTTATTACACTTATCATAGTTAACTAAAATAGTTTATCACTTATACAGATTGTTAACTAGTTATATAATTTTTTATAAAATTAGTATTGCATACTTTTAGTTAACATTAATAATTCTTTTCTACTTAAATATATCCTACAATACCTTATAGACTACTGATTTAGTTTACCTTGCCTTAGTAAAGACTATGCATAGAGAAGTATAGCCTAACCCTGTGTAACATTATATATAAGTTAAGATCTTTACTAAGATTACTAAACTTCTGTTTATATTCTTACAAGATAATAATTCTTTTAAATAAAGAGATGTATAGAATATAGTAATATATACGCTAAAATAAGCTATATACAATGCACCTGCACTTCTAAACCTAGATTACGCTAGTACTACAGACTATAAAATATTTCCAATAAAAAATACTAGTTAAGACAGTGCAGGAGATTACATAGAGCAACTTAAGAAAAATATTAAAAAATACTTTGTTCAGTTTAAATGCATACTATAGTTTATTAAAAAAAATATTAGCACTTTACTAGGTTAGGATGTAAAGCTGTACTACAGGCCCTTAAAAAGTTATATGCCTATCTCCATAGTGTTTACTTTACTATAAAAACTAGTGCTGCAACTTTATTCATCAACTAAATAATTTATAAACTATCAATCTAGAGTTTGTTATAAATAGGTAAATATTAACTATTCTTTTATAGAACTTAGGAATTAAGTATACACTAGGAAAGAAGAATGCTATTGAAGATGCACTTTAAGGTATCTAAAAGCTAACAATAAGGAACTACCTCTAGAGCCTAAGAAGGACCTAAAAGCATTTATTAACTATATAATTAGAAATGTAAATACAATAGTGCTAGCAGACCAAGCTAAAATACCTTGTTAGAAGTTCTCTAAAAAATTAGAGCAATATGCTTAGTTTTTAGTTAACTTTAAAACTTTTATGGGATTAAAGCTACAAGAACTCTAAGCAAAGAAACAGTAGGCAATAAACTTCTTAGTACAAGATAGTATACTCATTAAAAAGACATTTAGAAATATTATAATTTAATAAGTTATAGATAATATAGATCCAAAAATAGCTGCAGTATAGAACGTGCACATCTAGAATAAACACTAAGAAGTTAATGCAGTATACTTTATACTTGCATAGCAATACTAGTAAAAAAGAATATATACCTAGGTACAAAAGAAACCAGTAAACTGCCTAGACTATTAGCTGCAATTTTTAAAGAGAAAGGTTAATATGCTTACTAACACCTACAATTTTACTATTCAGAAAACCATTGCTATTAATATAGTATACATACTTTAGTGTTTTAGAAAGAAGTTTCTAGTAATTGCAAAGACCTACCTTAGCAGCTAGCCTAAAGCAAACGAGCTGTTAAATGACTAGTCTAAAATAATTACAGAATTTATATATAAGGATATTATATGTTAATAGAGTATAGCACGCAAGATAATAGTTTATAGAAAACTTAACTTTGCCAAGGTAGTCTTACATCTATTAAAAACGTACAAAATTCACTTAGTGTAATTATTAAAATATAATTCTTAGGCTATAAGAAAAATCAAAGGAGAATACAAACTAATTTTAAATGCCTTTATAAAGCTACTAGGACCTTATGTTAAGAACTTGCATGTATTTCTTCTTGTAAACAAGATCTCTATATAGAAGTAGATAAGTTACTTGTACTAATTAGTTATAAGATAAAACTTAGTGCTTTCTATTAAGCTTGCACTACATATATAGCAAATTTTTCCTTTTAGATAAGTAAAAGACTATACATAATTGCTAGTTATAGAAGTAATATAGTTATGTCTTAAAATTTAGTTTACTAAAAATACTGTTGCTTGTACTAATTGTATAAGAGCTGCTAAAAAGAAACACTAAAATAACACTAAAGAAATTTAACATAAAGAAACAAAGCTAGAGGACCTAGTTCTTCTTTAAACCTTAGTTTAAGAAATTAATATGTCTTAAGACTGCAAGCTAGACATAAAGTAGTTAGAACTATGTTATATTTATAATGCTAAACGTAATAAAGGAACCTACTACCTTAAAGACCTTAATAGTGAACGCTTTCTACACACAACCACCTTGATAGCAATTAAAGCCTTTTTAGCAACAACACGTGCAGGATATTATGAAGAAGAATTAAGAAAATATAAAGCTTTAAGATCCTAAGGATTAAGAACAAACTAGACTAATAATAATTATTTCTATCTTTCTAGATTTACTTAAGTTAACTATCAAATTATAAACGCATTTACTTTCTATAATAAAAGATAGCTTTTATCTTTAGGTTATTGTTACTAAGCGTTTTACAAGAAAAGAGAGCGGTGCATTTAGATAAGATCTTAGATGCCTAGGCTCTAACTCTAATACTACTACAACTAGCAATTTATAGGCTATAAGACGGCCTTTATTTTTAAAAAGAGAAGAGAATACTATACTATTTCTGCTTTTACCTTTAGTTGCTTATTTACTAATTTCTTATGGAAAATTCAATTACAAGCTACCTATTTTACAAGTTCTAGGTGTGCGGTAAGTACCTAGAATCTATAAACCTATAATACCGCGCTACTACACTAATACTACACCTAATTCCTTATATTTACAAAGCAGCACCTAATTATAGCAGCTATTTCTATTACAATATCTACTCATTTTAGCGTAGTAGAGACCCTGTTTACTTTTACCTTTACTTACCCGCCGGCAGAATAATACTACTACACATAAAGTTAAACTAAAACTCTGCTAAATAATTGACCGTCTTCTTACACTAAACTTCTTAACTTTTTACATGATAATTAACCTTTAAAGACAATAATTGCAGCAATATCCATTTCTTTAGTCTATTAGACGCTAAAGTTAATACATGTACTACTAACTAACCTACTTAAGTAATATTGTAGCCTCTATGAGATGAAGCTTAAGGTAAGCAGCAATAATAGTAACTACTTTAAACACTAAGTTGATTAGAGGTTTTTAAACACCTAAAAGTAATTACAAGAAAAAACTCTATATTACAAACTATACTTTTAAAGTTATTAAGAATTAAGACATAGTATTTAAGCTTACAAAACTTAGTAACAGTATAAAAGTTACTAATATCTACACTTTAGGGAATAAGATCTTTTTAAACGCTCTATAGCAATAGCGCATTATTATAAACTACTAGTTTAACAGCACTTTCTACTAATTAGACCTAATTCATAAGTTTTTTTAAAGTAGGCAGCTTTTATATTGAACTCCTAGAACTTTTAAACAAATATAGTAGTATTTAAAGTTTTAAAAATAAAATTTTATTATTAGTATAGCATTCTTGTTGCAAGACAGGAGAGCTAAAGAACTTGGCAGTATAGTTTTAACAGTAAAAAAGCTAGTAGTAAAATTAATTAAAAAGTATGTTAGTATTTATAAACTCTGCAAACTACCTAAGTACTAAAACTTAATAAATATAGCTTTTATACTACAACGCATATATTTTAAAAATACTACCTAATTTCTTAATATAGTAGCACTACACTATCTTAACTTAAAGAACTAAGATAAAGAACACTATATATTGCTAGTAGACTAGGCAACTATTAAGCTACTTTGCAAAGACATTTGTACTTTGACTATATAACATAGCCTTTATAACAAAATACTACTTTTACATATTAATTAATAGCAAAAAAATGTCTATGAAGATTGCTGTAGTAGTAAAATTGACCAAAAATAATATAACCTATACTATATAGAAGCTACACTCTAACGTTAAAGCTATAGATAATAAAGAGAAAGACAACTCTTACTATACTTTTAGTAGAACATTTTAAAGTATATAGCTAGATTTAAGAACTTTAAAACTAATTAAGTCTACTCTACGTAATCTTTAAAGTACATAAGTTACTACAATATAAAGATAATGTAGCTGCATTTAATATATGAAGTACTCATCTTAATAGCTATAGAACTTTAACCAACTTTATGTAAAGCTTAATATATCAATTACTATAGTAACTTTAGAGCATTTAAGACTTGCACTTTAGTAAGTTGTAGTTTATGAATTATAACCAAGTAACTAAGGTAATTCTCTAGAATGTTAGTAAAAAGTAGCGCTAATAAGTATACAATAGTTAAGGCATTTAAACTTAAAAGTAGAAAGACTATGATATAATATAGGCGTGATACCTCTGATATTGAAGTAGGACGTGTAAAGGCTAGAATAAGTAACTAACTAGTTTCTACTTTACTACTTTTACTAAGCTCTCGTGCTTTAAAGGCAATACTAGCATGCTAATAGGTAGCTAAATAACTATATACTTAGCTTAATTATACTACTTACGTAGATAAAAAGCCTTATACAATAGACTAAGAGACTAAGATTTTTAAGACAAAATACTACTACATAAATTCTGTCTTAGTGTTCCTTAAGCTGCTTAAGCGTACCTACGCAAAGAAGCTAATTACTAATTCTAACTGTATTAAGGTTAGTAAGATATAGTTTTAGATGATTTATATTAGATAGCTACTCAACATTAATAACTTATTATATAATTAAGTATACTTTATTTATAAACGCATTGCTGTAATTGTTATAAGTCTATTTAAAAGGGCTATACCTTCTAATATACTAAATAAGTATTTGCTTTTACTCTATATAAGATAGAGCTGTTAGCAAGAAATTTAATCTAAATTGGTAATCTCTAAGATTTTTTCTAGAAAGTATTGCATAATAAAGCAGAATAAAAACTTGCTTAGCTACTGATATTAACTCTTTAAACATAATCTCTACCCTATCTCAACATAGAATAAGATTATTAACATTTTAGAGTTTTAACTTCAGGCTCAAGAGTTTTAGTGTATAAAAGGTGTTATCACTAATCCCTATATATAGCTATTTAAAGATCCTCAAGTTAATAATATTATTATTAAAACTTTTAAGTTCTACCGCTTCTATCTACAACGTATAAACAGAAAACTAAACTTTAAGTAGCTACGCAACATGTACTACTTACTTATTTAATAAGCTATATATACTAACTTAGAATATAAGCTAAAATATATAATACTTTGTAAAGAGCACTTTTTTATGTTATTTTTATTTTTACTACGCTAAGTACGCTATAAAGGTCGATTAGACTTATTTTAAGCACTTTAACTTTAACTTTAAGTAAATAATAGTAGAAGGCCTTAGGGCTAAGATAATTAAAGGCAATATCTTGTTTAATAATAAAAATAAAAATAACTACACAAAGATACTACTAGAATTCTATAGGCATATGCTAGTGCACTTGCGCTAGCAGAAAGACGTAAGTATTAAGTTGTTAAATAGCTTTATTAAACAGTCGGAAAAACGACTAACTACACAAAAGACGTATAAAAAGCAGTTTGTTACTTTGAATAAATAAAGCAAATTTATAAAGAAAAATTATCTTAAATTTTGTTACTTTTTTTTCCTATCTAGATCTACTAGGCTAACCACTTACAATTACTGTACTATTCTTCTCTAGTTTATTATAGTTTAAGATAGCATAAGAAGAGTACTTACTATAAAAACTTACAAAGAAATTCGCAAAGCTTACTATAATCTTAATATTACTTCTTATACTTTTTCTAGTTATTCAGACAAGATTGAAGAAATTAACCAGCTATTCTTTATAGATGTTAATATAAAGCATAAGTTCTAGATCTAGAAGGCCTTTATAAAGCAAGTAAAGTAGAATAATCTTCCTGTTTATAAGGAACTTAATAACATACTATAGAATGCTAACAAAACATAATCTAACAACTATATTAAGATGTACTACAACTATGTCTTACAGCAATTAATTTATCTTTAGCTTATAGTATGGGAGTTAAAAAAACGCTTTTTGTGTAGACTTAGTTTCAAGTTTTCTAGATTAATTGTACTTTACTAATAGTAGACAGAACCCTTCTTATATGACTAAAGACTAGAATTAGTAGAATGCATATTTCTTCTAAGCTAATTCTCTCTAGCGTCTTTAAAAAAAGCTTAGCCTAAAGGCTCATAATCGCTAAGTCCTCTAGAAAAGCAAGAAACTAGTCATACTTTTTTCATACAGCGCCTTCTTTATATTTATTCTTAATCGGGCATAGTAGTTTTGAAGAGAAAATTCTAGTACAGTTAACTTTTACTAGGAAGCCGTATTATAGTTATCTTTAATCAACATTTAATACTACTACTACTACTACTACTACTACTACTACTACTACTACTACTACTACTACTACTACTACTACTACTACTACACTTATACCTAGACTAAGCACTTTAACTACTACCTTTTAAAAACCTTATTAAGGTAGACATTTAAAAAAGTAAAAAATAGTAATATAATAGAGATATGATCTTGTTAGGTGTATAGTAAGAGAACCGGTAAGTCTACAAAATATAAGTGCTCTCTAGGCACTTAGATTCTATCGCTACTACATAAATGTATATTCTGTTAATACTAAGCAGCAACTTAGGTAATTGAATTACATTTTATCTTGTTTCTTTCCTTCATTTTAATATTTTTTCTTCTCTTTTCTTTCTTTAGAGCGTGGAGCTTAATAGGGCTAAGCTCACAGAAAGGGGAGGTTTATGCTAGTGCACAAGGTAATACTCTACTGCACACTAAGTTAGTGCTTAACTACGTAAACTTGAGGAATATAGCCTCTTCTGTGTATTACAGAAAGTAGCTACTATTTGTTATTAGTTCACTATATAGCTAAGCTCTTGCACTATACTATTAAATAGTCTTTTTCTTCTACTAATAGTCTTTGTAGTTAACCTACAATAAGATTATTATCTTACCAACCTCATTCTCGCGTGATCTAGTCTCTAGTAATCTCCTGCCCTCGTAGCAGTATGTCTTCATACACTCCAATACCCATATACTATAAGTAAGTAGCTATAGACAACCTTGAATTAAATTTTCAAACAATAGAAAAACGCATACTACGAAGTTAATATAAGGCAGCACGTAGGAATCTTAGACAAGGCGGCATAAGCAATAGAGAGCTTGAATAATAGCAGCTAAAGTCGCACACATACTAAGATTTATAGCTCTAGTAGTATTGTTAAAAATGATATGTATTATACTTATAATCATAAATTATCAAAGCTTAGCACTAATACTGTTAAAAGCAAAAAAGTTAAAAATGAAAAGCAAGACTTTATTAAAGATATAAGTCTAGAAGAGTTAGCTATTACTTCTAACAAGAGTTAGAAGTAAATTCTAACAAACATTTTTATTACGTATATTTTTTTACTAGTATAGAATATTAAAGCCTCCGCTAGTGTACAAGTTTTTAGGACTTCGTAATCATACTATCCTACGCAGCGACAAGCTATATACTAAGGAACACAATAGTAATAAATGCAGAAAAGAAATAAACAGTACTTCAAATATTAAGATATACTATAATTCATGTCAGGGTACTTAGAAAACTAAGGAGTAGTAAAAGGAACTATAATCTAATTTTGAGAATCAAAATAAAAATAAAAATATAGATTCTCGCAATTCTATAGACTTTAAAAACTTTTTAGATCAATTATAGTGGTACCCTTGCACTTTGTTATTAGCATTAGTAAGCACTTATTTTAGGTAATTAACATAACTTTTATAACATAAGAAACATTTTATAACTTAAGGACTATACTATTTTTGTAAAAACATACTTTAAATTACGAAAGTCTAATTAAATCTTACTTAACAAAATACATAATAAAAATTATGAGTTAGTTTTAATTTCATTATATGTATATTTACTAATGGCATATAACCTGTGCAGTATTAAAGATGTAGAGCAGATATTTACTCGCTGTACGTTAGCAAATACATACAATTAATTATAGCTTTTTATTATATTCTTAAACTTAACACTATTAGCGTATACTTCTTTATAGCTATGTAAGTCTATAATCTTTTATAAACCATTAATAAACTTAAAATAAGCATACGCTAAGTAGTTTAAAGAAAAGATAATATAAATATAAATTGATTAATAGACCTACCCTAGGAAGTTATAGGGGAGAAAGAAAAAGATAGGATTTTATCTACTTAGCAAGATTAGTAGAATACAACTATTCAGGCTTAAAATCTAGACAGCAATTCTCTTTACTAGAACTCTATTACCTGCACTAGTAGAGTTTAGGTAAATTTAGAGAAGCCACGCATATTATAACTAGTTGCCTTTATATATTCTATTCAAATTGCAGAATACTTCTACAACACCTGAAGCAAACAAGAATAGGGACTAAACACCTCATTAACTGGATTAGTACTCTAATTTATAAGAAAACTTTAATTTTAGTTTATGATAGTCTACGCACGCTGAAATCCCTATATACGTAACTTTAATAAAGTAGTTAATCTGCTAAAATGCTAAAATATACTCTCAAATCTTTTAAAAAAGAACTTATGCAAATTATAATTAACAGTAATGTGCTATTTTAAACTACTAAACAGCTATTATTTACATATTTTTTTCTATTTGAAGGCTTGATACTGCAACAATTACTAATTATGAATTTAGAATAATGTTTTAAAACTATTTAAAAAAGCAGGAGCTTTTTTTAAAATAACTTAGACCCTACAACTAAAATCTTTACTACACTATATATATAGTCTATAGAAAAATATTTTTGCTTTCTTGTAGTCAAGAGGCACTATCTTACACATAAATAGCAATGCTAGGAAAAACTTTTTAATTTTATACTAATACGTGGATAATATACTAGAGTTTCTATAGCTACAAAGGTAGTACGTGTACTTTTAGACAGTAATACTAAGTCTCGCCTTCTAGCTGTTACTTTGAATAATACTAGCAACAATACAGTACTTAGTTAGACAATTTAAATAATACTAGTAGACAAGAATACTAGCTAGAGCGCCTTAAGAAACACAATTCTATACCTAGCTTATATGATAAACCGACTAGTTTAAGATATGATCTAACATCTCTAGCCAGTAAATAATATAGAGGTTAAAATTAAAAATGTTTTGCAGAGGCAATATATTAAAGAAATTAAATAGAAGATGTTTTTTCTAATCTTACTTTGCAAAGTTTTATTACTTCAATTGTATTAAGTTATTTTATGTTAACTACCTTGTAGATGTAAGCTATTAATATTGCTATTAACGCGTTGATCCAGTAGTATAAGCAATTCCTTACTATTTAACAATACTTACTACTAAAAGAACAATTTTCTGTTGTTCGCGATGTAAAGACTTAGTAGAACTTAATATATAATATATGCAAGCGCGCACTTAAGCCATAGAAAGATATTTAAAAATAATTAGTACAAGAAACTATAATAAAGAGAAATACTTATGCTATAATTATTTTTCCTTACAACGACACTTGAGAGATTAACAATTATAACCTTAAGCGTCTCTAAATCTTTTTTATTTAGTAGTGCTATCTTAAGGTAATTATAGAGATGCTAAAGCAGTTTCAGAGGGCTACTAGCTCTTAAAGTAATAACTTAATGCTACAAGTCTAATATATTTAGCTTATATGTAACTGTTCTTTTATTTTTATAGACTTAATATCTAACAATTTTAATACAGACGTAGAAAGTTGTACTATAGAGTGGCCTATAATAGTACAAGCTGCAGTAGACAAAGGCAAGGCAATACTAAGTAAGTACTAGGTAAAAGCATTAGCTAAGTTAAAGTTTTTATTCAACTGCCTAGCTATTCTTGATCTAACTTAAAAGCTCACAGTATATAAGTATAGTTATTATAGTTAGCTATTATAGATAAGTGCTAAATAGCTGATTAGAATATTATATAGAATTTATAAGCCAAGTATATATATTACTAACAGTTTTTTTGATAATTTTAATCAATATAATAGCCCTAAAAAGGTATATAATGTACGAGCGTTAAGTTGTTTCTTCAGAAGAATAACTAGCTGTAAATAGTTTTAAAGGCCTGCTTCTTTGTCTCCTTTTAGCAGCTCTTACACTTAAAGTAAGAGATTTAATACAAAAGAAAGAGAACAGGTATATAGTTTTACTTAATAGGAAAGAAAATTCTACTCCAGCACTTCTTATATTAAACTAGAGAAATTATTTAATGTCTTATTATAGTAGCAAGAGCACATAACTACTTATTATAACTCGCTAAAGTTATAAAGAATATAGTAGCAGGTTTAATTACTAGTATTATTGTTTAGTGCGCCTTTAATACTGCAATTGAGATTATTAGTAATTAAAGATATTAACTTATAGCTTTAGCTATACAGCAGATTATATTTCTTATGAATACAATTCCCCTAGATCTAGAGGGGCAAGGAATCTTTATAAAGGATATAGTGGCTTCGGCCTTTTAAGACAAGCTTTTAATGTGACCACACATTTTGTAGACACCTTTTTAGTAAAAAAAGATTTATTGCTAACAACAGGTATCTGGGCTTATGCCCCCTTATTTAGCATTACCAGCACGCAATTGGTGTGTCGCATGTTTGGACGGAAACAAAGATGCGCGATATCCCTCTAACTAACCCTCTTGACTAATAACCATTTACTGCTAACCGCAACTTGGTTTTAGGTGCCTATTCTTAGATGTAAATAAACGACAAGAGCATTACTATCTATGCACGACTCTCCTATCTCTAGAGGCGTCTCACAAAATCCT